>VZSC01008480.1:350197-387455 GCA_013398225.1 Steatornis caripensis | reverse complement strand
GGGGGGGGGGGAGAGAGAGAGAGGGAGTGCATGAGAGAGAGAGAAAGAAAAGCTTCTGTCAGTCCTCTGTGGAGTGGTTTTTTTCCTTTCTTCCTGACTAGACTTTTTTCCCCACACAAGCTTTGTTGTTCCTTGAGGATACATCAGTGTAGATCCCACTGGAAGTGCACATGCATCTCAAACACACATGCTCAGAATCTTTAATACTTCTCCCAAGGTCACAGCACACCACGTGCCTCTTTGAGTTCATATGTGCCATTAGAAGTAGTGGAGAATTGTGAACTTTCTTCAGTTTTCTTCCTGTCTATTACCAGGGTAGAACCTGGACTACAGCTGACCTGCTGTAGTATTTCAAACCTACTCTGTGATGGAACAGTCTATCTGACTTAGGTATAGATTTTAACTTTTTATTGGACATACCGAAATATGAAGAACCACAAGAGGAACTCATCAGCAGTACAGAATGAATTTTCGTAGTTATTGGAAATGGCCGATCTAAAGCCTTTGAAAATGAAACCCTGGCAATAGTTTTATATCATTATAGATGGACATAATGGAAATTACTTTGTCCTAAGTTAAGGACATACCGTAAAGGGAATGTTCTGTTTGCTTCTCCTCTTCCTTCTGCCAGAAGTAAAAAATGATGTTGAGCTCAAACTGCTCAGCTCTTAAACAGTCTATGGAGATGACTCTATTTCAAAAACGAACAGCCAAGCATATATGCATTTGCAGTGAGAAGGTAGCCACATTATCATCATAATGATTTCTTAAGTCTAAGAGCCATCTTCACAGGACAGAGATGCTCAATGTTAAGTACATAGTGAGCACACATATGTCCATCCAAAAGAAAATCTGCAAATCCTAGAACATACCCTTGTCCTTAAATTCAAAGCCTTTTTTTTTTTTCTTAACTGAAAGACTGGAATGACATTCTGAAGAAAATCTTAGGGAAACCTGGTACTGATTGTTATTATATGACTGTCAGGACCATTACCAGTTAAATTTCATACCACAGATACTGAGTCCTGTGCTACCACCAGCACTCCTGGAGTACTAGCTTTAGCATATCCTTCCTCACTGAGAATGGTGCTCTAATTTGCTGTCTGTGATGAAAATTCCTACATCTTTTCTGGAAGACAATCTCTGCAGGTCACATGCAGGAAGTAAGCCAGGTGTCTCCCCCACCTGAAAGATTATTCCTCCTCTTCATCACCTTTTCAATGAGGCTGTAGCCAGATGAGTTTCCATTACTTAAGATGGATATTGAAACAAGTGCAATTCTGGAAAATACACTTCACTTACGTAATACGTTTAATTCTTGGTCTGTTAGATTTACATTGCCAGCTGGCGAGGGCATTCAGTACCATTTAGTGGACATATTCTTGTTTTTCTTCCCAAAACAATGTGTCTAGGCAGATGTCAAAAGTCTGCTACGTGAGAGTGTATAGAATGGACAACTGTAGCAGTTAAGTAAACGATTTCTACTAGTTGCACCCCACAAAAAAATCCCCTCCAGTTTCATTATCGGTGGAGCTAAAGCCTGTTTGCATTCTTACTCTAACACTCATCAACCAGTCTGCTTTCTTAATAAAAGATGAATTGTCCTTTCCAATTTTCATTTAAATTATATAAATTGATACCTAAGGCAGTTGATTTCAGAATATGTATATGAGCGTGATTAAAACCAGGATCCTACAGCTGTTTCTCTGTGTTGAAAATGGCTTTTTCTGTTGAGTTTGCGTGGGGATACTGACCAACAAATGTCTACAGGAGCTCATCAGGCACAGCTTTCTCTTCCTCTCCTTACTCCCTATACAGGCCATGTTCTGGGCCCTCATTCCAAGTCCTCTTTTCAGCAGTGCAGCTTACTAAAAGAAGGAATTTCTGTTGCTCTGCTTGGTTGGGCGTCATAGAAATAGTTCATTTAGAATATAGGAAGAGAGGTTTCCACTTTAGAAAAAAAAAGATAAATGGAGTTTATTCTGTCCTACCTGAGAAGACTGAACATACTGCTTCAGTGTTAGAATGGTGCTTGCTTTCATGAAACTGTTTTTGAAGACCCTTCATTTGCAGTGTGTACACTTTCTTATGGCCTTGGGAATTCCTCAGGAAATGTCTTAGATGCATGATGGGCCAACTTATTATTGACACGTGATAGTTGTCTTTAGTGTTCACAAATCATCTCACCATGCTGGCAGCGCACATAAGTTTAAGAAGAAAAAATGTTCAAGCCTATCTCTGCCTAGCAGGCCAGAGGAAGTTCTTTGAAGTAGGGAGGAATCAAGCGTACCTGTGGCATTGGCAGATCATTCTGACTTTACATCTACAAATTATGTTATACTGGGACTCAGTAACTCTGTCCCTATTACGAGTTCATCTGTGTTAAAACTAGATGGAATTTTAATAAAATGCAGCAGGCACATGCCCATCTACAGTAGGATCCACACTGAATGCTCTGTCTTGAACAACCACAGTTTCGCTAGGGTAAGTAACTGTTATTTCCTTTATGCTTGTTTTCTGATTGAGAGGAGAGCATCTTTGTCCCTTAAACAATATAGCAAGCAATTGCCCATCAACTCGTATGTCTTCTGAAAATGGATAACTTACTGTAATTGTGACAAACTCGAGAAATTCTCATCTTGCTTATAACTCTCGTGGAAATGGAGCACTCCTTAACATTATACTCAGATCACGAGCCCCTGCGGCAGTCAGTCTTTTAGGCAGCTTTACTGTTACTAGATAAAACTGCCTGAGCCTTTCTATCGAGTTTCTGAATTTTGTACTTTAGACTACTAGCAAAAACTTTTCACAGAAAATATTACAGAAAAAGTAAACTAAGTGCACTGAAGTGTTCTGTTACTGACTTCTTTACTCTGTAACTATTCCTCAGAAAATAAGATGTTTTTGACCAGCTAAACTGATATAGAACATGGGTGAAAACAGGCAAACAAAACAGATGGGATTAAGTCTCCTTTCCTTTGAGTGCTTGAGCATAAGCAGAAAGCAAACTTCAGATTTTCTGATTGAGTGGAAGTTTAGTTTTTTATATTGAGCAAAAAATACCCTGGTTCTGTTTGTTAGTTCTCCGCTAATAAAAATAATAATAAAACCCTTTGACTTGAAAATCAACCTGACTTCTCTCTCATGTGTGGTGCATTTATATCTCTATTGATACAGATAAGCCTGTTAAAAAAACCACGACTACTTCTGGTGTTGACTTCCTTTGCCTTTCTTGGATAGCATATCATCTAAGATTGCATGGGTGTTGCTAATACTGGATTCAGGAGGGTTGCAGAGTTTTCCTGTCCCTTCTTTCCAAGACTATGAAGTTTCTCTAGTAACCTCTTTTAAAAAAGGTCCTGAGATCATGATGTCGTAAGTGTATAAGCACTGAAAGTATCAATCCAGACTATTGTAATATGGTCTTGCAAGGGTCTCGCAAAGGTAGTGGACATAGACTTACTCTGAATGTTAGGGCAGTGTTACTCTTAGTGTGCCTTGAAAAAGCAACTATATTAGAAACTGGGATATGGAATTGATTCCTTATAGCACTTTCTACAGCTTCTAATGTCTGTGTACTGACTCTGACCCTTTTGGAGATGTGCACCTAAGAAGGGACTGTTTTGTATCTTGAAATAGATTGGTTATTGAACAAACTCATTATGCTCAGAGAACTTGTTTATTCATGCAACCTTGGCATCTAGGTTCTGAACTGAAAAGCCTAGTCATGTAGTTCAACTGTTTTGTCTTTTGGGGTTCATGTATGTAAAACCTAAGTTTAAAGCAGGTTTGTTTTCTAAGTGACTGCTCAGCTGGCAGCAGACATATGTGAAGTGAGCAAACAATAGAGAAGGATCCAAACTCTCCCATCCTGCTTAAAGCAGAAAACCAGTACTGAGTGTTAAAGGAGACAGTTCCAAGAGTAAGTATGCAGATTATGTGTGATAAAGTGTAGTAAAATCTTAAATGGCAAGACTATCAGGGAGAAGGAAGATTAGTGGTTCCTCATTGGATTAGATTCGACTACTGGATAGATTAGGAGGATCAGTGTCAGGGTGGGAAGTACAATGCCCCTTACCTGCCCTCTGTGCTGGAGGAGGATGCATGGAGGGGCAGAAACTAACTGGGATGGATCAGAGGCTACAAATCATGGAAAAATTTGGGAGCCAGATTTTTTCTTGTCCCCCTCCTCTGTTGTATTTCAGGTGTGTTGGTATTCTTTTTACAATAACTCATTTGAGTGCCTGAAGGGGTAGCAATGTTGGATATGTCAGAGTTACTAACTCCTTCGTTTCTCTTCCATGCTTTCTCCTCCTGCAAGGAGCGGAAGGTACTTCATCTTCTGCTGTCTTCGCTTCTTAGCACTTTTAAGTTATTTGTTGATTTCTAGCATTGTGGCAACTTTTGAATATTTATTTCACCTTTTATTTATATTTTAAACTGTAAATGAACTGGTAGTGTGTGTTACAACACTTCAGGTTGTATCTGCTGTGATTATGTTTTTGTTTAATTTTGGTGTTTAGTTAAAAAACCAAACCTGACTAATTTTATGTTACTTTTGCTTCTATTTTTGTAGGTTTTCATAGAGCTGAATCACATTAAAAAGTGCAATACTGTGCGAGGAGTCTTTGTCCTGGAGGAATTTGGTAATTACATTATTTTGATATTAGGTCTGTACTCACATGGCAGTAACTCAAATTTCCAGTCTTCAGGTTCAGAGTTGCACTGCAGTTTCAAAGATGCGAGAGAAATGTAGATTGCACGTGAGAAGTTGCCTAACTGAGACATGGGTGACTTAACATAAAAATTTACACAGTAATTTTCATCATATTAAGATTTGTGGACTAGGTGCTTTTTGTTAATAGACAAAGATTATGTTCTGAGTCTTCCGAAGCCAAGAAAACAATAGTTAACTTGGATGTGTGTAGGAATTTTCTTTGGTACAATTTCCATATGTGAAACCACATTTTTAAGCAGGACTTACAGTTGATCTTTCTCAACACATTATGCCTTCACTACAAAGAATTACTGCTAATTGCAAAGTTTCCTCTTTGCACTTTGTGGAATTTCATTTTTGTTGTATGGAAGAGAAGATACTTTGTCAGATTGTACTTTATCCTGTGGTTTTTGTTTCAGAGCATGACTGGTAAACAGTGGAAAAGTGAAGGTTAAGGAGAATAGAGAATTTGTGCTATTTTGGTTAGTTATTGCGTATAATCTGTTTACAGTCTAGTTTGGGGAAAATTCTGGGTCGCTATTCAGTGTTAGTGTCAGTCACACACTGGTGTCTGAAAAAAATCAGTGACTTGAGATGCAGCTCTCCAGAAGAGTGATTCACATACTCTTCTTGAAATATTCCCCAACCCATATTGGTTTATTCTTTGACCCATCTGCGAGACATTTGTCTATGTCTTAAATGTTTCATACGTACACTTAAAAAGAAGATAAAATTTACAATATTCTTTCCATAGTAGATCAGCACCCATACTTTGGCCGTTAATCAAAAACTAAATCAGCATCTCCCTTTACCAAGACTCATTGTTCTTTGGTGCTGTGAGTAGAATGTTCTGGCTGAGGGATTCTCTATTAGAATATGAAAGACAGCTGATTGCTGAAATTAATGTCTTTGTCCATAACAACATGTTGTCTCCTTTTGTGATACAAGGTTATAAGGTATTCAAATGATAAAGCCTTTCTGACTATCGCAGTTTGCTTCTTGTTTGCCATAAATTAATCTCCCAGAAGTTTGGGATTAGAATTTGGAACCATTTTTTCTCATTTTCTGAAAATGTTGTTCAGTGTTTCTCAATTTTCTGAAAATGATTCAAATGATCAGATTAGTGTATTTCAACCCTGAAAAAACTCTAATAGTTTAGATGTTCAGACATTGTGTCTGCACTTCATGGTTGCATATTCTTTTGATACCATGTTTTCATCCTCACGAGCATGATTCATTTTACTACTTATAGAAATTGCTTAAGACTGTAAAAGATTATTGATGAGTTTCACTTAAGAGGAGAGTTCAGAAGCCATAAAATTAGCTTAAAGAATGGCTTCAGCTTCTGAAATCTTTAACTTAAATTACTTGTATCAGAAATTATTTTTAGAGGTTTTACCTCAAAGTATTTCTTTGTTTATATTGCACAAGAAGAAAGATGGTGTTTGACTTCATTATTTACAGCTAACTTCTATTGATGACTCTGTAATACAGCATTTAGCCCCTAAATAATGACTGTAATAACTGTA
This sequence comes from Steatornis caripensis, assembly GCA_013398225.1. NCBI lineage: Eukaryota > Metazoa > Chordata > Aves > Caprimulgiformes > Steatornithidae > Steatornis > Steatornis caripensis. The sequence goes on along the minus strand of VZSC01008480.1, from coordinate 381,209 downwards.
AGAAAAAGAATTTTTTTACAGAAAATTTTGTAATCAAGGGCCTATTGCAGAAATAGAATTGTGATATGGAACTTATGAAAGGGTAATTTTAAGAAGTATTGAAAAATAAGCTGGGAGTTTGACACTAAAAGCAAAAACTGAACTAATTAAAAATACCCTTCTCCCAAAACAGAGGTCACAGACAAGAACCAATTTAAATGTACCAAATGAGATTTACAGTTTGCCCATCCAGCTAATACAGAAAAATAAGAAGAAAGATGTTGCAGTGAAGCTAACCTTTCCTCTTGTGCAGAGATGAGAGACTACCTCAAAGCTGCTTTTTAAATTGTTATAAAGATGAGAAGATATGCCAATCTGTCCTGTTCAAGAGAAATTAACATATTAATATGTTAATAGCAAACTAATAGCATTCACCAAAAACTTGTGTGGACTTCTTAAGAATGAAGTTATTTAGCTGTGTTTAACATTGTGGACCTTGCAATCAGATTCATTACAGCAGGAGTATACTGAAGTACTGTCTCCTCTTAAAAAGGTAGAGAGTGGTAAGCATGCATACTCCAGTCTGATGGGAAATACTTCGATGCAAGATTTGTTTGTGTGATTTTGCCAAGTATGAGTGCTTCAAGTGTAGTGATATTGCAGCAGGGGAGTTAAAGGTCTGTTTGTGTTAATGCTGGGTTTAGATGGCAGCATGAAAGTTGGAATTGTGATTTCAGAGCAGGATGCAAGCAGAAGTTCAGGAATTGTTGCCCACAAATGGAAGTGGAGATTTAAGTAAGTGAGGAAATGTAAGGCTCTTCCCTCTGGAATTTGAGTTACTGCTGTGTACTTGTGCTTTACTTTCTTGTGGCCCCTTCACCGCCGCTGCTATGAAAACCTTCATTCTCCAGCAGGTAAAGTGATGTCCCCTAACCTCAGTCTGTGCTAGCACCATATTTTCATTCACAGGACCAAAGGCTGCAGGATGGTGCTTAATAATTTACTCCATCCACTTAGTTCGACAGCATCAGGAATAACTTTTAATGGTAGAAGAAAAGTGCTTCTGCTAATCTTTTAATTTGAGGCTTGGGTCTTTTTTTTATTTTGGGGCGGGCATTCTTTTTTCTTTGTATTCTGGAGCAGTAGTGCTTTAACTTCTCTGAGTGTAAATCCAAACCTACTTTTTTTTACAAACTCAGTCCTCTCAGGAGAATTTTCCCCGTTGGAAGGACTGTGAAAGAGTACTTTCTTAAAGACAAGGCAACTTACTGACTGTGAAGTGGGGAGACAGTACCTTGCCTAGGTGCTTTTCTGTTCCCTCCCTTCCTAATCTCAATTATGATACAGGACTTTACAGCTTCCCTTCTCTCCTTCCCTCGTGGCACAAGGTCCTTACAGCTTTCCCTTCCTGGTTTTTGAAGAGTATATGAACAGTTGTATGTTATCCAGTGGGCAGTGAGACTTACACAGCTGTAAAAATCCTACCCTATTTGGCTGTGCACCAGCCTCACTCCCACCTTTATCCCCTGGTGACATGGAGTTAATTTGGAACATCTGGTGCCAACGGGTAAGGTAGCTTGGATGTGCACCTCCTTATCTCCCCAGCTCTAGTTACTGGTATCACTGGGGCGGTGCAGCCTGGGTGTGCACTTCCCATTTCTCAGTCCTTAATGTAATTGCCAACTCCAAGAAAATAGATAATTGAAAAATTAAATTAAAATATTACATTACTTTTTGCAATCACATTCTGTACTTTGCCCTAGATTTTTTCCAATAATGACAATACTATGACTTATGAGAGTTAGTAGGCACTGGTTTATATTTTAGAGTGCTTTCTCAAACCCAGTCTGCACTGCCTACTTTTGGCCCCTTAGAGTGTGATCCGTCTGCCTCTCCAGCGTTTAGCCGTGTCATATCATAGTTGAAAAGATGACATCTGCATGGGTAGGCTTTGTTGTGGACTTTTCCTAGTTATTCATACTGAATTCATTTGCCTCTGTTTCTTTTCTTGTCACTAGTACTATGTGTAATAAAACATTTACCCTTCCTCTATGAACCTGATATGATTTGATTTTGCATAATTTCTGTAGTGCTTCTTCTAAATTTTTTTTTGTTGTGACACAGAAATTCCATGGCAAATTTCAGCTATTCTGGAAGGGAAGTATTCAGAGTTGGTCTTGGTATTCCACTGATCTTGACTTTTAAAATTTGCCATTTGTATGTTCTTAGTGTGGTCTTTGTTCTCTCCTGGTGATTTCCCATGGTATCTGTTCACAACAATATTTGTAGACCAAGTGTGGGTCAAAGGCACAGTTCAGATGCAATGCACGCTAATGGGATGGTTACGGCTTGCTTTTTTATGCATTCCACAATGAGAACAAAAGGCAAATTTTCTTTAGCTATATTATGCCTATTTCCTTTCTGTTAGTTTGAGGGAGTGCAAGGGAGCAAGATGAAATTTTCTGGATAATAGGGTTTTTTTCATCAGTGTCCTAATCCTCTTTATATATAAAGTCTTCTAGAAATCAAGAAGATGGGTATTTTAAAAGTATGTGTAACTGAAATCAGTACTTTATTTTAAGGCAGCTTGCTCAAAATCAATGAATGTTTTCAGTGATTATGTCAATTAAATATCATCATACACATCCTAGACAGGAGAAGGAATGTCTTGAGAAACTCTTGAAATAGAATAGGGAAACAGTCTTCCAGTTTTGAAAATTTTCTCCCTCAGCTCCTTTTTTTCTGGATTTCGCTAACTTACTACAGAGTGTCCAGCAGTTCTTTTGAGACCTGTTTTTCAGCAGAGAAGGATTCAGACATCTAAAGGATAAAACCTTTGGGAATCGCATACTGACAAACTCCTGTGGAATTGGTTTTTGTTTCATCGTTGTAGACATTAGGCATATTTTGTCATTAATTTGCGGTCTAGCAGGAATAAGTAGTATGAGAAAAGCCAGAATCTCTAAGAACCATCAAATATCTACAGTGGTTTTCCAAACAGAGGCAGTGAAATATTTTTGCCAACCTGAGTAATTTATAGTGACATTACCAGTATTTTCAAGGACGTATATAATATAGATGAAGAGAAGGAAGTATCTAGAAGTGAGGGATAGTGAGGTGCCCTGTACCCGCACCTGCTGTCTGTGTGCACCCTTTCCTATGGGAACATTGTGCTATTTATTTCCCCTTTTCCTCTCGTTTTTTGAACTTTTTGTTTTGTCTCTTGCCCGTCCGGTTTTAGTTCCTGAAACTAAAGAAGTGGTGAGCCACAAGTACAAGACGCCAATGGTGAGTCAACTGTGATACCTTCTGGTAGTTCTTTAGAGGATGTATCTTTACATTTTCATGTGGCGAAAAGAATTACATAGAGATTGCAGGATTTGCAATTCTAACACTGCAGTGGAACACCAGCAGCTCTTTTATAGATAGTTTTCCTTAAGGGAAGACGACAAAACTTGGTTCTGTGAAACTAGAGAAACCCACAAGTAGTGCAGAAAGTGTGGTCTCTTTTGTTAAGACGCAAGGTAGGAGGTCTGGCATGAACTTTAGCACAATAAGAGCTAGTGAAACTGTTAAATTTAAGACAGTGCAAAACACAATTCTTAATTCACAGAGCAGGTGGAAAGGGAGACTAGTCCCTGGGCATAAAATGATTGCTAACTGAGTTCATGAAAAATTCCCATTTCCTCATGGAAGTGAGCAGTGAGATACAAGAGAACAGTCTAAGTGTTGATTCCTGCCATATAGGTGAGTATTGATGTGGTTTAGTGTTCAGTTTTTATAACATTTTTTTTGAACTCCAGCTGATAATGATACTTAGAAATTTTACACATAATAGTTCAATGATCCGGCTTCTAAGGAAGAAATAGAAGCCAATGATTATAATCAGAACGGAAATTTCTTCAGTTATTTTCATGTCTGAAATGCAGTGTGTGCATTTGGTGATTGCACGGAAACTCACAGACCTTCAAGAGGAGAGAGAGAAATTACTTGAAGAAGCTAGAAATGTTTTAGAAACAAAATGTTTAGAATATATGTAATTTAAATAAAAAGATAAAGATAGCTGTATCTTTTCATAAGAAAAGACAGTTTCATGAAAATAATTATGTTTTACACACGTGATTTAGCTTGTACTATAAAGCAACAAAACTTGTTGTTATGCCTGTTACCTTTACAAAATTATAAATGTCAATTTACAGGACAAGAACTTTTAAGATCACCAGCATAGCCAATATTAGAACTAGGAGATAAACTAAGTCTAAGTCTTCACTGAATTGTGCTGCCAGTCGCATGCTAAAAGAGGATTTTTTGTTAAATAGTAGCACACTTAAGATGAAAACAGGAATTGTAAATCTTGCTATGTGAAACCCTCTTGCTATGTGAAACCTGCTTTAAAGTAGTGGTAAAATTGCTTGGTATTCTTCATATGAAACATGCAATGTTGGTTTGTGGGGTTTTTTTAATTAAAAAAAGAAAAAATATAAGCTTGTATGATCCATGGATTCACTAGCGTTGGTTAAAAATTGTAAGGATTACCAGTCCTTGTACTTTTGAGCATAAAAAGATAGTTGTGAATGAGGAAGAATCCCACCATCTCATGAGTCAAGGTACCGTCTCAGATGTTTAGTTTTAATCTTTTTAGGTGGCTCTTTCAACCCCGCCCAGAAAATTTATTGTAGTTTCACACAACAGACCAAAAGCAAATATGTAGGATGTTTTTTGTAAAGCCAGCTGGCTAACTTTCTAGTTTAGCATACTGTTCTTAAAAAATATTATAATCATACTGTCACTATTGTACTGTAGCCAGAGTAGTTGGCCAATGAAGGAAGACATGCAGCAAAATACAAAATGCGAGTGGATTTTGTAAAACACTAAATCACCTGAATTTCATTATCTCCTTTTCTAATTTCTTGTAGGCTCATGAGATCTGCTACTCCGTGCTGTGTCTCTTCTCTTATGTGGCTGCCATCCGTGGAAAAGAGGCAGAAAACAAAAGCAAACCACCTCGACCAGTTTCCAGTTGATCATACCACCGGGAAATACCTAACCTTTGGCACGTTGACGTGCAATACTCCCATTTTTACTGCGGTTCCTGGAGCTCACTTTACTGTATTCTATGAGAACTTGATTATTTATGTATGACCCCACAAGTCTTTCCTCATAGAAAAACCTATGACTTCGCTGCTCAATCTCCTTCTGAATTCATCCTTAACGGAGTTTTTATATGAGCTGTTAATCAGACAGTTTTGAGCATCAGCATCCAGCTGTGAGTGACCTACTCTGGCCTTTCCTTTGGAATCCCTTTTTTTTTTTTTAGGATGACTAACAGCTTGAGTTCAGTTGTTTTTTTCATTTCTAGTGGTACTTGTTACAGATTAATGACTTCACAACTGCAGGCTTCTGCTTTCAGATTCTCTGGTGTATGCACAGTGGAAGCAGTCTAGTCCTGCATGTTGTTTAAATGTAGTGGTTTTATTGTTTTCCTTCTGTGTTGTTCATTGTTCCCACCAACATGGAGTTCTTGTCACTTAGTTCTTTGGACCCTTTTAGGAGAGATGAACAGTTTAGCTACCATAGTCTTAAAATATCACGTGACATCGAAGTTTGGTTGTTAAATTGGTCCATCTGTGGAGATGACTGCTTCTCAAGTGGGAAAAGAAGTGGAGAGAGAAACTTTGAAGGCAGTCTATTGTGGAAAAACCCTGACAGCTCATGGATTGTGTGGATTTTCAAATGGGACTTCAGGTAACATTGTAGATATCCTAGCAGTAGAGTTAACTGATGCATATAAGCACTACCTAAAGCAGTTAATCACAGGGATTAGAAAATGAATAAGGAAATGGAAACATTATTGGCAGAAGCACATGGCAGACCCGTGTGGTTTTGGGTTTGTAACTGTACTCTACACAAGCTATTTCTATAGCAATCCGCTTCAGAAGCCCGAAAGATTATGCGGTCTCCAAATTTTTTAAGCTATTGCTCTTTTCCAGTCTGTACCTATATATCAAGGAATCTTGCAAATACTGTGTTAATGTATAACGAAATTGCTGCAGTTAAAACTATCCGTCACATTCCTTAAGTAGGCCGAATATGAATGTTTTTTGCATCCTGTTTTTGTTCTTGAACTTTACTGCGCTTGTCTGGAAAGCTCTTAGGATGCTGGGAGGAGAGACTGTCTAGAGAAAATAATGTTATATATAAAATATATAGAAAAAATGCTCTGATGCAAACTGATGTATTGTATGTTTTGACATAGAATTCTGAGCAAACGCACCCAGAAATAACCCTGTTTTGGCTTGGTCAGGGTGACTACCATTTTGAATGGAATACACTAGTAATGGGTGAGGAAATGATGTAAATATTATAGTACCACATTTATTTATAGAAACTGTACAGCTGTCTGAATGTGAAAATAAAATGTCATTCAACCAGCAACCGGTTTTCATCTTCCTGTGCTTTTCTGTTGATGTAACTTATTCTTAAATTAATGTAACTATATACAAAATACATCATATGCATATATGAAATACGAAAAAGAGAAGACTATAAATGGAAAATCTACATTTCTTTCCACATAAGCAGTTGAAACCTGTTTTTTTCTTCTATCATAACATCTGTGTAATTTGTCTTAGAAAAAAACGCTGTCTGAAACATGAATAGGGAAAACAGATCTGAAATACTGATTTTTTTTTTTGCACATGTGCAAATAGAAGCAAAAAGTAAAGGATTTTTCTTCCTTTCCTAGTATAAAGGCAAAACTGAAATTGCAAACTCTGAAATTAGCCTGTGTTATATTTAATTTATTTTCTGTCTTTGTCTTCTGAGACTGTAAGTTTTCTTACAGCAATATATGAATTTTTAGCAATTGTAGTAGTCTTGGTACGACTATATTACAAGTACAGTTAAGACTGAAATCACTTTGGTCTACAATAGATGTTCCATTTACTGCAATACTGGGTCCCACTTAAATAAGCAATATTAATTTTTAAATGGTAACTGTTATGTTAGGAGGTCTACTAACATATTCAATACACTTAAACTGTAATCTTCCCCTTATAATTTTAATATAATTGAAAGCACAGCATCACTTATTATATACAGCTCCTTTTTCTTCCCTGTAGAAGCTGTATTTTTGCAAGTGTATTTTTGTGTGACTTAAAATAATACATAAAGTGCTGTACACTCTAGACTGCTGAGAAACTTCAGTGCAGAATAAGGCTTTTAAAGGGCCTAGTAATAAAAATGGCCCTCTGTCCCTTTTGATATAATTTTTTTAAAGAACAGGTATGGCTAAATAGTTACAGTGCTTGAAGTTTAATGGCAAGGAAGAATCAGTAACAACCTCAGGCACTGGGCTTCTGCTCTGTAGGTGAGAGCAACTGACTTGGCTTCAAAATTGAAGAAATTTTTGAAATATACAAAATCTTTCTTGTACTCCTGACGGTGACTTGGCACGTGTTCTGTTAATGTGGGAATGTAGCATATTCATCTGAGACAAAGGCATGCTGTGCAGCATTTCTACTACTGAATGAATACTCAGTGTTGTTCTCTGGATACCAAACACAGATCTGGAGGTTAGATTTAAAATTGGAATAAGAGCATAAGTCTTTTGGAATGCAGTCTTCCATCATTTCCACCTTCACCTCATCATTCATAAGCATTGACAGGTACGTAAACTTTACTTCTGAGGAAAAAAATAATTAGTGATTTGCACGTGTTTTCTCATGTCCCACTAATTTTCATCTTTAGGTAAGAATTCCTTAGCAGCAGTAAGAACTTAGAAGTTTCTAAACTTTCCAGAACCAAATGGAAGACTAACTGAGAAGAATTGGTAATAATAAATAGTGCTAGAAGATTCTTAGAACAAAATGAGTAATCCTTCCGTTTTTACCACTAGGAGGAGCCTGTGTCTTATAAGTATTTCAAGCTGACAGCTTTATATTTTAACACTTGTGGTATTTCCAAGGTACTTGCACTAATGTGACAAAGATTTGTGAACTTGCCTTAAAATGTAAGGTACTTGCTTATCCAGAACAAGCTGCTTTTTCTGCTACAATTCCTTGTTTCTGGAAGTTGGTTTTCAAAAATTCCATTAAGTGTTCTCTGCAAACACTGGGGTTTGAAACACTAGTCTTCCTGGCAGTTTTCAAAGTAGAACCAAAGTTACTAATTTATCTGTCTTCTTGATTGCAGATCTTCATTGTGATGTTCCAGAAAAAAAAAAAAACCCAAACCAACCAAAAATGTTTTGTTTGTGAATGCAGTGTCTGCTGCTAATGTAAGTGGGTCCACATTTTAAAGGTTAAAGGTTTTAACATCAGTGAGTGTCACAACAATAGTACTTATTAAGTGATACTTATTAAGGATACCTTTGGAAAAAACTTTGAAGATGGCTGTTGAAGGAAAGAGTTCATGACTTTAAGAAAACCATTGTAAAAATTTCCTACACTCTTGACTACTAGCTTCAGATAATCTCTACCCTCCTATTTTGACACTTTTAGGATAGCAGAGTTTGTAAGAGAAAACGTTGATCTAGGCATTCCAAAGCTACATTGCTAATAAATGTAAAACATGAAAAATTTTGATTCCAACTGAAGTGCTGTCTTAGTGCTCAAAGTGGATGGAGAAATGTGGCTGTGACTCAGCCTTCTTAGGAATGTTTATGTTGCAAAGATATTGAAGATATTTCTAGAATCATGATGCTTATGCCAGAAGAAGGCTTTTGGTTCCCACTGAGTGTATTGTTAATAAGGAAGCAGAATGGGAACAAACCATGGCTGTGTCAGCCATAGGCTCCTGTTACAATTGAATTCAGAACTAACAAAACAGAAGCTAAGGTTCTCAACAAAGGGCAATATTTACAACCCAGTTCCCCTTGATTGCCAAATGGCTGTAAGTCTGAAGACACTGCCTCTAAGGTGAGGTCTTCCTTCTGTGAGAAAAATGGCTTCTGCTCAACTCTGACTCGAGTGGTATATAGGAACTCCAAGTCACTGCTCTTAGACAAGCCTGGTTTTGGTGAAGGACAACATCTCCTAGCTCCTGAAGAAGTGGGAATTAGGAACAAAAAGGAGAAGCTTTGTGCAAAGGATGTTGCCAGACAAAAGGCAATGCCAAAGAGCCTCTTGCTCTTCCAGAAGTTGCAATTCGGCCAGAGGTTTTCCTTCTTGCAAGGACAAGACGTTTCCAAACAGCTGAGTGGTATTACTTTGCTTCTGCTAGCAGCAGTAGCTTCATGTCCAGCCCTGTACTGTAACACTCTTATAAGACGTTCAGAGTGAGCAACAGCTTTGAGTTCCTACAGCCATTCCCAGTGTGGTAATTCCACTAAGATTGAAACGTGATGATGCTTTAAATAATAGTGGTATGTGACCCCTCTTTACAGCACTGTGTCTGAAGGCTTAAAAGCTTGATGTTGGCGATAGATGAGATTTGAGTGCAGTTGAGTACAAACCAGACTTAGAGAGGACCACTTTCAGGCAGATTCTATGCTCAGATATGATAAAAATCAGCTCAATGTCTATACCACAGTTAGTAAAAACTTGTTAATTTTCTGTTTATATGTGCTTAGTATAATTGTAAGTTATAAGTTAATTTCTGTTTATTTGTGTACAGTGTTTTGAAACTTCTGTGGCATAGTAGTTCTAGCCTTGACTAATTTTGTTTTAAAGCATCAGTACAACAAAGAATCATATATAGAACAGCGAAGGGCAAACAGTCCTGCTTCTATTTGCAACAGTTACTATAGTGATAAAAGCGGTTTAGGAACCTACATAGAAATAGAAATCCCCTTCTCCCAAAATAGCTATACGTGAAAAGGAACAAACAGTGGCAGGAAAAACACCAGTAAAACTCTGAAAACTAAACTCTTCCTTCAAGTATACAAAAACTCTAGTTCTGTATTTCCATTCCTTCCACTCCATTTTGCCTTTTCAGTTTCTTTTATTAACTCCAGTGAGTGCCAGTCTATCCATAGTGCTCTGGGTGTTCTCTTTTTTCCTTCATGCCTGTTTCCCTGCTTGGATTCCTCACCATTTCCTCACAGTTTCTTTTGGTTTACGTTCTCTTCAGCCAGTCAGGCTCAGTTCTGCACCTCAGTTTCTCATCAGATGTCTCCATCTGTTTCCCTTAGGTTTTTTTCATACGTTCTTCTTGCCTCTCTAATCATCATCATCTTCCAGCCTCTTTGTCCAGACTGTTCACACCTATGGTCTCCTGCTCAACCAGTCTCTGCCCCCTTCCAGCTTTCAGTCATAGTTGCCTTCCTCTCTCCTGTTCTCACCAAGCTCTCTGTCCTCTTTCATCCCTCAGCTTCATTCCACTCTTGCTCCCTTTGCATTTAAATCAAATTATTTTTGGTGGAGTGCTGAAGAGTGCTATAGGGGCAACAGAAAATATTTCCAGTCTTAGTTCTGCTGTTCTGTCATAGCTCCCAGCAGCAGCTCTTCCTTACACTGCTTATTAGAAATGGCTCAGCCATTTAATCTGATATTAAAAAGAAATAAATTTGTCTAAACCAAACTTGTAACCTAACAAACTGTCTAAATTGTTAAAGGTTTTCAGGACTGTAGGAAACAAAAAAGCGTAAGAGGAAACATCATGCTTTGTAAATACATAGTACTGTTTGCCCGCCTTATACTACTGAGGAAGAACAAGTCCTGTTTCCAGGTAGACATTTTTGAGGACTTTCCAGTGATCAAACTCTGCTGTACTTGGGTCTTTTTAAGGCAACATATACATGAATTAACCTACAAAGCAGAAGAAAAGCTTGGATTTTCAGCCTTTTTTATTCTGTGTTTGGTATATGAAAAACCAGAAGTAAACAACAAAACTGTATTCAAGAATTATATTAGTAGTCAGTCTTTTTGTGATCATACTTAACTGAAGTAGATCTGGATTAGTGGGGCAATTATCAGCATTGTGACAGATACCAAGCAAATGCAACCTTACTGAAGGTTGAATTGCATTCATCCACATCCTGAGTTCATATATTTGGGTCCCACAGTTTATACTTCCAAGCAAAACAATATATGACTTTATGTTTCTTAAATAAACCATAATGAATATAAAATCAAGTTCAGATGATTATCCATGGTGAAGAAAAAGGGGGGCACACTTACCATTTGTTTTTTCCACCTTGTGTCAATTTCAATACATTTTCGTGGATATTTTATATATGTTATATTTTTCACTTTTTTTGATTATTTGCCTTCTGTAAGGCTATGCTAATATGGGATTGTGACTGAAACGTGTACATAGCTATGACAGTTATCTGTGGGTTTAGGGCTGCTTACTGTCAACATTTCTGTCTGGCACAGAAAGCAGATGCTGGGCTATTTTTTCCATATCAGGACCTTATAAATGAAGCTGTTCTTATCTGTTTCTTTTAAACTTTCACCAGTTCAACCTGTTTTAAGATGCGTTGCTTATGCAGACTGCTGTGTGGACCCTGCCCAAAGACAAGTAACGGATATCTCACTGGCAGCTTTTGTTTCCCTAAAATAGAGTTCTGTGGTTGAAAAGCACTTGGAAGTTATCAGTGGGGCTATTTTTAATCTCAGCAGACTGTTGTTACAAAATTCATTCGTAAGGAGACAGGAATGGCTTGTATTTCTAAACCTGCTCCAAGAAGATATGTTAGTGGCAAACCTCTCTCCTAAACACATATAAGGATTTTATATCAAAGAAAGTCTGTGGTGAAAGCAACATAAATGACTTCTCCGATTTCCAGAAATATCTTTTCCCTTGCTCCTCTCATTTAAATACCTGTCTTGCTCTGCATTGAAAAGCTTTGTTACAATAATACATGGGAACCACTTGACGTCTCTCAGTAATTTCCCACAGTAGAATTTTTATATATAATTTTATATAATAAGCTTCGACAAATCTGAAAAAGTCAATAAAGATAACTGTTCCCTCTTGTAGAGGGAACAGGAAGATAAATTCATAACAGTTAAGACACTTTATGCCGATTTTAAACATTCAGTTGGGACAATTTGAGCTTAATCAGTTTAATTTGCATTTCACCCCACTGTATCACTTAAGTATTGTAACTTGAGCAGCAAAGCAGGGGCACAGATCATCAGCTTCATGCATTGACTGAAGTGATAATCTGAACCGAAACAATCCGTCAAGGACAACATTTAGAGTTTACAAGGTACGAAGGAAAGCAAGATTTTTCTAAACCTGTTACTGAATGCAAGAAGTTTTCTTTGGTTTCTGCCTAACATTAGAATGATCATCCAAGCAATGATTAGCACCCCTGTGAATGTGTGAAAATTTAGGATATTTCTATCAGTTTAACTATGCTAGTGCACCTTCAATTACAACAATGAGTATTGATTGGTGTAGGTAATTCTAACTTGAATATCTAAATAAAATGCATCAGTAGCTAATCTGCAACAACATACTCTCATTGATGGAAACATAGCTTCTTAATACACAGGCTACTTTTCCTTGGTCACACAAGGATCCACCTGCATTGAGGATATTATAAAAATACATTTAGTTGTTGGCACCCTTTCTACAACAGCTCCACTACTACAGCATATACATTGCTTTACAGGGGCTTAGGGATAAAATACTACATGCATTTTCATTAACCAGTCAGAAATGTAATGCTCAGGAAAGAAACAATGAGCATGTTTGTTCGTGCAGCAGTTACCATGGCTAGTTTTAAATTAGCAGTCATGTATTCATGATAGCAAAGTACAAAATAGGCTGCAACCTGAGAGGCTCCACCAAACGCAGTCGCTGTCACAACTTCAGTGTGGACGTATGGACACACGTCTTATTCTCTTATTTAGCTCCAACTGATCTACTTCACATTTGCTAATAGGAAGAACTAATTATGTCCGTGGGGGACCATCAGTTAATTCACACACAGCCATTGACAGCTTCTGTCTAAGCCCGCTGCGTTAAAACTGAAGAAGGACAGGATGAAACCCAGCCCGCTTTACCTTAATCCTCTATGCTCACGCCGCAGTTTGAAGTGATTGCCTTCAGGCTTTACAGACCTGGGCAACAGCCCCTCGGACCAAGAGCCCTCGGCGCTGAGCGGAGGTGGTCCCTCGGCGCGAGCTTGCACCTTGAAACGCCCCAACGTGCGCGCAGCAGCCGCGTGCCTCTTGGGCGGGAAGCGCCGTGCCAGGGCACCGCCATCGCGCACCGCCGGCCGCGGCTCCGACGGCACCGGGCTGCGGCCGCGCCTCCGTTACACCCCGACGTGCGCGCCCTGCGCCCTAACGGCGGCAAAACCAGGCAGCCCTAGGGATGGGGAGCCTGCTGCCCCAGCCGGGGGTGCTGCCGTATTCTCATCAGCTCCTGCCTGGAGCCGGGTGGATTTCTAAATCCTCCTCAAATCCTACTACAGCCACTATCCAAAATTCAGGTGTCGGCATTTAAGGCAAAACCCACACTCGCTTTGCTTCTCTGAAGTTCAGTTGGTGAGCACCCTGAGGAGAAGCTCCATTTTGTGCCTTTTAAGTAAGACGTAAGTAAAGCTTTAAAATTAGGTTAGTAACTAAGAAAATAGTTGATGTAGGATTGAAGGAGCCAATCTTTCTTCTTTGAGATGTTGACTCAATTTTAGAATTACACTTGAAGAAAAAAAGTTATTTTCTTATTTTCTTATTCTTCTTTGGCTTTTGAATTTTTTTTCTTCTCCTGGGTTTCATACACTTTTTTGTTTTATTTCATGAAGCATGGGTCAAACATTAATTCTTTTGTTGTTGTTCATGTTTTGTTCAAATAATGGCTGAGATTTGAGGGCTAAGGCAATCTCAAGTAACTAAAGGAAAGGAGGAGTTCATTTGCTTGTATTTGCTGGTTTATTTCCATCTTGTGGCTTTTACAATTATTAAGTGAAGCTTCTCATTGCCAGGAGCAAGTAAACATTGTTTACTTATAACACTGATACAATACAGCTGTAATACAGGATGAAGCACAGAAGAATTGATGTTGTGGTGTGAAATGTGTGTTATCCTGGGCTGAAGTGTCAGCTGAAGGTTTATTTGGCTGTCAGGCAATACCTCACTGAGAGAACTGAGCTAGAAGGAGTACTGGCAGTATTTGTTGACAACACTTTTGGGTTAGTTGATGTTTGTTGTAAGTGGTATCTGAGCTCAAGCTGGGCTAGCTTGACTATTTCTGTGCTGCGTGGTACTGTGTGTTTAGCAATGCTGTGCAACATCCCTGTGCTTCAGTTAAGTCTTATGTATGCTAATTCAAAGCATGTAAGTATCTCAGTTCCTGGTATATAGTTAGTAGTCATTTCCTCGAAGGAAAGGCGCGTACTCTCAACTGGCATCAAGCAGGCTGAATTGGAATTGTGGTAGCATCAAAAGTTAAAGTCAATTTCACATCCAGCTGGATAGAAATAATAGGCCTGAAGAGGTTATGTTTGTCTAAATTACATACACTTTTCACATGGAATGATCTTTTACTTGTGCAGTAACAGTTTTTTGTCTGGAAAACTACTCGAAGGACTTCAGTAGGACTGTTGTTTTTGATAGTAGTTGTTGGCTGTGAACGACACTTAATATGCTAAAAGAGAACGTTAGTAGATAAGAATTTTTTATCTTTATGGCCTATGTTAATTATTTTTACTATTGATCTTGCCTTGCACTCTTCTTTCTAACAGTACTTAACAACTACAATGTAAGAATATTTGCCGTAATATTTAGAGATGAGTCCATCTGGTTTTTCTGCATCAGAGGAGATCCCACACAGGAAAAGGTAGTTAAAACCATCTTTTGTCAAGTAGTCTTTCAAGTGTGATGGGGGAAAAATTGTGAGATGCTTTGTTGTTCTTGGCTAGCTAGGTTTGGGAGAAACTGCTCAGTTTATGTCGTTTTAATCAGATTAAGATGAAAGTTATTTATTTATTAACAACACGGAATTAATGGGCAATTAGTGAACTATGCATTCAGGATCAGTATTAGCTATGGAACAGAAAAATGACAATACTACATGCTTGCAAAACATCAATAAGCACCTAAAGACCATTCTAGAACTAATCACAGAAAGTTCAGGTATTGCAGGTGCACCATCCCACTTTTCCTCTTTTCAGTGTGGGAGGAGTAGCTAGCGTTTTGAATTTTCAGAATTCACATTTTTAGGAATAATTTTTAGGAGCCTCACTAGAGTGTGCTGTGCTTTTGTAACCAGATTTGGATTTGGTTCACTCCTTGTCATCAAAAGTTTTGGAAGTTAAAACTAACTTGTGTTTTTCATGTGGAAGCACAGCATTATCTTAGTTGGCCCTGTAGAATTAGATGCTAACTCTTTGATGCTACCCTGCATGAAGTACTTCTAGAAATATTATCTTGGTCAGTTTTTTTGAGGGGGCATTTCTTTGACTGTCATTAGTTTGAGGGCTTCAAAACAGTAGAAAGTAAATTTGTGAGCACCGGAGACTTGTTTTTTATATGTATATGGTGGAATTTCATACTTGGAGACCATTTGAACAATGAAATTTCATGAAAAATGATGTACTAACATCTAGCGAAAGCATGGGTTTGCAGTATACTGCTTTTCACAGCTGAGAGGTGAAATAAACATTCACTTGTGAAAGCACTGTTTTTCTCAAAAACATTGTACTCACGTTGAGTAGCTAAGAACTGAAGCAGAAAATGCCATTTTCTTAGTGACTCTTGATTAATTTTTGTACTCTTGCGGTATTGTAAACTATTACAGCATGAAAGTCTACTCCCCTTGTGAAATACCTTCCTGATAACAGGATGTGTTTGGTATAGCACCCAACTCTCCTTAGGGTAAACTGTCCTTTGTAATCTAAGCTCTTAGAGTTCAATCTTTGCTTTTCAATAGACCTTGTCCCACAGATGCTGTGATGATCTACTCGGTGCACTGCANCTTGTGAAATACCTTCCTGATAACAGGATGTGTTTGGTATAGCACCCAACTCTCCTTAGGGTAAACTGTCCTTTGTAATCTAAGCTCTTAGAGTTCAATCTTTGCTTTTCAATAGACCTTGTCCCACAGATGCTGTGATGATCTGCTCGGTGCACTGCATTCTGATCACAAGTTCCTTATAATGTAGACTGCCTTTGGCTTTTATGTGTGGTATGTGTCTTATTTTTTAAATAATAATGTCGCTCAGAAAATGAAAGTACAAAACAATGTAAACTTTTTTGCATGTTTTCCATTGTTTTTTATTTATTTTTTGAATAATAACAATGTGCAGCAGACAAATGTTAACCTTGGATAAGTTGACTTTGGTTTTAGAGGATTAGCATTCTTTGTTCTGATACCGTAATAAAATACACATCTCGTTATCATCAGTGTTTTTACTATGAAGACCTATGCGTTTGTTTAGTACAACTAACATGCTGTGTCAGACACGCTTTCCCATCTCAACTGGCATGTTGGAGGCAGGGGACCAGTGTTACTTCAGTGCCTTTGTGTTGATTCTTCCAAAAGGCAGTACTTCCTGCCTTCATTTCGTCTTCCCTCCTTCTCTTGTACTGTGATCAGGAAAAAGTACTTTCCAGCCAGAAACTACTGACTACTGCAGGTCCAGAAAGACCCTGCCTCAAATACTATACAAACTAGTAGGTGAGAAGCCATAAATGCTATTGTGTCATTTAATTAGACAGAATTATCTGCAAAAATCCATATATGCCATTCATAGACTTTCAAAAACCTTCGGTAATATTTGATGACAGTAAGCTTATTGCATTCATCACAAGCTTTTTTTGGGAAATTTTTTATTTACGTGCAAATGATCTTCCTTGCTACATCTTTCACGGTTTCATCTGATGTACAAAATTATCTCTGTAGATTAGTATGATGTCTGTGGTTGGTTGCAGAAACATCTAATAACTGGAAGTCTGTGCTGGTGTCTTTTTAAAAGCTAGAACACAAGTAGTGAGTAATTATCAAAACCCCAGAAGAGTGGCTTTAGCCAGAGGTTCCCAAATGGTGTGTTTCACACGTGGTTCTGTAAAGATCTCCTCAAGAGCACGTTTCAAGCACTGGCAGTAAAAGCAGTAGTAATGAGAGTTACTTTCTACTGTGCAGAGATCAGTACAATGAAAGGTGATCAAATATTACAAATAATTTGTTAGCGTTCCATTATTCTGAGCTACTTGTTTGTTATGAAGAATGTCAGAATTCTGAGAAGAGAAAATGGAGAGAACTGTAGAAGTGGTAAACTGATGTTCATTTCAGACATTAGGAAAGGATTTGGTTTGCATGTAATCGTAAATTTTTTTTTTAAATTTTTCAGACATTGATTATTTATGTAATGGGGGAAAGCTTTATCTTGATTTCCCTGAATTTCTTCACATGGAGACGGAGGCAATGTAACTAACTAAAACAGATGTATGAAAAGAGGAAATACTGTCTGAAAATATGCTGAGTAAGCAGGACACTACAAGACACTGCTGCCTCCTAGTACTCCTGTATTAAATCACTTTTAAGATAAACAGAACTCCTAAATGGAACTGATATTATCCTTCATTAATTTCTTCAATTTTCTTCTTCTCAAGTTCTATTCCAGTGCTGAGACAGAAAATGGGGAGAAGGCTTTATTGTCAAATACATTACCTGATTGATTATTATAGCTATTTCGTTTTTTTAAAGTGTAAAATGTACATTACACTTCTAGATGCATTGTATTTTTAACTCTGCTTGCTTGGCTAAAGTAATACACATGGGTTATTGATACTAGTTAGCTGTGTATTAATAAATAGCAGTCTCCTAGAGGGAGTGCTTGTAGTGAGTCAAGGGAAAAAAAGTTAACAAAGTATTCTGTTACTCTTACAGAATTTTACACTGGCACAGCATATTAAAGGTTGAGACCCATGAAATCCTGACTTTAAAATAAGCCAAATGAATTACCTTGCAGGAATGTGATTTTTAGTATGGTTATTGAAAAAACAAAAAAAATAAAAAGAAGCATACACCCCCCTCCCACCAACATTATAAAAATTCCATGAAGTTGCCAACATGAATATCTAATAACTGTTTAATCTTATCTCTAACAAAACAGCCATTGCTCCTTTATCCAGTTCAATTATTTTGATTCATACCTTGACTTGCAGGTGAATTGAGATTCAGAGTTTTACTGAGGTGCTGGAGAATGAAAAAAAAAAAAAAGGTATTATCAGACATTAAAGTATGCTATTTTTAAATTGAGACTTGGTGCTGAAGGTGAAATATGGAGTTGTTTTTATAGTAGTTGTTTTTATCTGATGATTCCAAGGAGATTTAATGTTCTTAACGCAAGCTTTAGAAAATGATAATGTTAAGCTTTGAGCCATGTCTGCACTGTACAGTATAGCGCTGAACAGAAATACTTGAGCTAACCATTGAACTGAAAGTAGCATGTCTTAATAAGCAGATGCATAGATTAGCCAGGCATTTCGGAGTTCTTAGTCCATCACTGCACTAATGCAGCTGAATTGCTTGCTGCCAAGACCCAAGTGAGGATATCGGTGCCCAGTACTGCAAGATGTACTGTGTACATGTTCCTGACTTGGCACTGAGTAAAGTACCGAGCTCTGTGCTGTGTAGATATACCTTTGGGCTTGCGGTGCTGAAGATGGATCGCCATCAATGGCTGGTCACTTTCACAGCTTTTTCTTGTTTTGACGAGCATTTAAAGTGGTGCTGTATTAGTTCATATTGACAGATACATTAGTAGGAGCTTTACCAAAAATATTTAGTCAATGTTTCTTACTGTGTTATAAACGCGTGACTTTTTTTTGCTGGCCCTTTTGACAAACAATAAATTATCAATGTTTGGAAAATGTTTGTGATGTCGCATGCACTGCCTATTACATATATGTAATGGCTAATGACTTAATTTAAAACTTTCAATTACAGAGTGTGACACAAAAGATAATAAAATTATCCACAATGCAGTGTTTGTAGATAGACCTCCATTCCAGGGCTAAGTATCCTCTCTAGAAATATTAAGTCAGAAGCATGATAATTGTCCACCTTCAGACCTGTATTACCTAGCAAGTAACCTAATTCTAGAATGAAAAATACAATCTTGCTGGTACACGTAACAAACTTTTTATATACAACGAAAGAAGTCAGGGTTAGATAAAGGGGAACTATGAGTTTGGTTTTTTTTTTTCACTCATCCATTACTCTTCTTCATTGCAGTATTAGTGTTATCAGTAAGATTCATCTGATTACCTCTGACGTCCAGTCTGCACTCTATTTCGGCTTCACCCCGCTCATTAACAGCTTTACAGGTATAACAGCCACCATCAAATGGAGTTGGTTTCCGAATCTCCAGGGTCAACACACCCTGTTTACTGAACATGCGGTATTTGGCATCCCCGGAGAGATCCATTTTGTTTTTGTACCAGAATATCTTTGGCTGAAGAACACAAAAGAAGAATTTTAAAATGGAAGACTTACAGCTGGTCTTACAGGTTTAATTTAGCCATCAAAGGCTCATGCATTATGAGGGCTATTATTAATAATTTTTCAAGGAACTCTCCTAAAATGTATTAATAATTCAAATGTTCAGTATTTTCTCTAACTCTCCAATAGCATGTAGAGAATGTAGGTCTGTACCCTGGTTTATTGCATTTAGAAAAAAACCCTACAAACTGGCTACAAATTCTTTCCTTCAGGAGTTATTTATTTGTGCTTATTAAAATATATCTGTATGCTTCAAGTATCTTACAGAAGAGGAATTAAACTGCACAGATTATTAGAGCAGAAGTGTCATAAAGGTTTGCAGTTGTTGGGTGGCTATTTTAGGATGCCAAAGTTTGGGATGGGAAAGGGTTTCCCAAACAATTTAGCCTATCTTTAGCAACCACGGGAATTTCAAAGGTGCACTTTAAGGTGCACTGAAGGATGAAGGCTATTTGTATCCTTCAGGCTGGTGTGGAAGGAAGGGCTAGCATGCTCGCATTCAAAAGCCTGCAACTAGTGTATGTAACAGCTGTAAGATACGATTTTTTTTCTTGGAATCTTCTGAAAGTGATGGAAACAGAATGAATTTAATACATATGCACAAAAAGGTCAGTGAACCAAGAGGTAATACCATTACTACCACTGTTGTTTTGTGATGAATCTAAGCTGAGTCAGCTACTGGAGGACTGATTTTGCCTACAGTTGCTGATATTTCTTCTATAATGTACTTGTTCTTTTACAGTTACTTACATGGGTATGCTTCCTTTTTATGTTTGAGTTTTGTCTGGAGCGCCTTCTTCATCCAATGAACTGCAGCAAATGATTACATTAAGACTTTTTTTTTTTAGTTAATTTGATCTTTGAGCAATTATCTGACATGTTTTGCTGTGTAGCTATCAGATCCTTATGCAGGCATGAGGAAGGGAGAGGAGCTGGAAATAAGTAGCCAGAAGGGGAAGGGAAAAAGGGTGCTGCATTTTTTGTGATTGTACTGATTTAAATTTACGACAAGATTATGTCATAATATGGTAAATTCCTTCACTGCAGACAAAAAGCTTATTTCCTCTTTTCTAAGAAACCTAAATTTAGCTCCTAGCTGATAGTTTTTACTGCTTGTTCTTGACTAACAAAGTAGTACATCTTTTTGTACTGTTTGAAGAGACTTCAACAAATATATTTAGACTGAGAAAATATTCCTGTCAGATTTAAAAAAAAAAAAAAGAAAAGGCCCCAAAACTTCACACATGACAGCAGGTCTTATTCTAGTTAATTTTTCAAAATAACTCAGACTCTCAAAAAGTTACATGGATGCATGAACATAACAGAAAAACTAGTGTTCCTATGTATCATTTAGGTTCATGCCCCAGTATATTACATTAGCTGCTGTTTTCTTGAAACACTGAAGAGAACAAAATATGTGTTGTAAGAAGATATTTTCTTTTTTTTTCTTGTTTACCTCTTCAGTGAGTAGATTTTATGTATACATGGTACATTTTCACTGGCATTGTGTTATCATAAGCAATGACTGTCCTGTCTTCTGTCATCTTTGCTGTATTGCCCCACTGGTTCTGTGTCAACCACACGAACGCTTGCACCGTTCATTCTGGTTAAGAATAAGTTATGAGTGAGGTGGGAGGTAATTGAGAGACCTTTACTTTTTCTTAATGTAGTCATGCTATGCTTAAGTCACACTGAAGTNTATCATAAGCAATGACTGTCCTGTCTTCTGTCATCTTTGCTGTATTGCCCCACTGGTTCTGTGTCAACCACACGAACGCTTGCACCGTTCATTCTGGTTAAGAATAAGTTATGAGTGAGGTGGGAGGTAATTGAGAGACCTTTACTTTTTCTTAATGTAGTCATGCTATGCTTCAGTCACACTGAAGTGGTATGAATTCTAAGGCAGCGTCTTGGCTTGTTGCAACAGTATCAATGACAGCTGATGTAATGTGTACCTTGGGGATTCCTCTTACAGCACAGCTTAGTGTGGTGTTGTATCCCGCAATCACAGAACGGTTTACTAAAGGGTGAGTGAATTTAGGAGCTTCGGAGAAGTCATGTTCTTTGTAACTAGGTGGCTTGTAAGTGGTGCCTGCAATTCAAAGAAACAAAATAGTAAGAACTGTGTTGACTTGTGTGCAATCTTTTTGTCATTTAATTTGCCTGTATGATTTAGAGAAACTTCAAAGCTATGGCATTTATTTTATATATATATAAAAATCTTTAAATTCACTTCACTCTAAAACACATCTCATGTTTAGTGCTTTAGTTAAAGTAAAAGGTCCTGGCAGTCATGGGTTTTCAACTTCTGTTAAAGATATGAAAGCCATATGTCTGCAGGGGAAGTCTTCACCACAGACATATTAAACTTTTAACCCCAGAATGTAAATATAACCCCCAAGTTGAATTTTTCCTTAAAATAATATAGTTTAGGAAGACTGTATTATTAAATATTTTTGAACAGATGTTCATGTTAGTACAGGAGATCTGCCTAGATAAGGGCTCTTAATTCTGAAATACTTTATAAGTGCCGGTTACTAAGTAATGAAAATCCCGCTAGTAGTCCATTTAGTAATACTGTATTTTCCATTAACCAATGTATTACTTCTGGTACTTAGTGGCTTTTGTGATCTTCGTTTTGAAGAGTGTGTTACCTGTTTTTTGGATATAGGCAGGTTTTTTGGTGGTTGCAGCAGTTTCACTCAATCCACACAAATTTTCACTGAAGATTCGAAAAAAATACTCATTTCCCATAATCAGGTCTGACACTACACAGTTTGTGCGACGATAGTGATCAAAAACAGTATACCATTCCTGTAACAAGACTATTGATTAGAAAGATACTATGAGAAGTCAGACACGGTGATAGTTTTGGTATGGAGACATCCTTCTTGCTACAAGGAAAAGACAGGTAGCCAGGTATTTAGCACTAGCCTGCAAAATGAATATTATGTTGCTTCCTGGGAAGATCAGCTGATTTATTTTCTTACTTTTATTTTCTGGCTGGTGTGATAGATGTATGAATACTTGCATTTTGAGGAAAAAAAAAAACCCACCTCATTACATTTTAACCCTACTCATATCTGGGGAACCTGATACAAGATGTTTCCCCAGAACATGACTACTTGATGGGAACTTCCATGAGAGAGACATTTTTTCACTTTGATTGGCATACATACCTCTCTCAGTATATAACCTAGTATGCCCAGCAGCTGAATTCAAGTCTAACTCTGCCTCCCTCCCCTTCAGTTTTTCCCTGCATTTATGAAAAATATAGTTCCACCTTCTGAGTAGAGCTATATTTCCAGTCACCACCAGAGCTGGGATGGGCTAGGTGTCTCTTTTTACATTTTCTACCAGGCATTTTATACAGTTCTATAATTAGCCTTTTGGTTCTTTTTAGAGTCTGTTCTTCAATGTTTACCTGCCTCCGATATGCTATAGGACACACTGGACATGCAACTGAGAGTCATGAATTCAGATGTTTTCCTCAAGTCTCTGTGTTCTGAGAGCAGGTAGTAGTTTAAACTCCGTGCAAAGTCACTGAGTCAGTGCAATTTCTTACCATTGTCTTTTTGTCGGCTTTCTGGACTGTGTAGCCCAAGATCTGTGCATTGCCATCATCTTGTGGAGGTGTCCACTCCAGGGCTGCATTAAATCCCCAAACGTCTACAAGCTTTATATTCTGAGGAGGGCCAGGCTTGTCTGCAGAGGAGACATGGAAAATACCCTTAGCTTTTGTTTCAAGAGCTTTGTCATTTCCTCTCATGCAGAGAAAAAAATAGAACTTGATAGCAATCTATAATTTTTCCATAGCAATAAACTTCATTTATGCGAAGTTGAAACTGCAAACAGGAAAGTTGGGAAATTTTAAAATATCCTCTTAATATGGTTCTGAGAGGCCTGAAACCTACTGACAAATAGATGACACAGTAGAATTAGTAACATAGGAACCAGACAAACTCTTCCTTAAAATGGAATAAGAAGTTTGTGTTGTTTCGAAGGGTGTGATTAACTCTTTTACTACAGTTTGATTACTTTGTTACCTCAGTGCAGTTTCTCAGCCATTTAGGTACACTGAGAGTGATATAAACAAAGGCAACTGGGTATATATTCCTCTCGGCTAAGGAAGGCTGGCCATTTGGGAATATACCCATCTCTCTTTCCTGTTGCCTCAGTGCTTGTTAGTTTGTCAGCTAGTGAAATTTCTCTGTAATAACTAGAAAAAGAACAGACTCTCAGAGGTACAGAAGTCTATGTCCATTTTAAGATGCTGGAAAATGTGTAGACGTATATGTATTACGAAATTATACTAACTTTTTTCCTTCTTATAAGGATCATTCATGTTTATACCAATGTTGTTTAGTCAAATGCTGTAATGTTTAAATTAGATTTATTAAGTAATATTCCTCTGTGTTTTAACTGGAAGATGCTAGTTCCCCTTTTTGATGTGTTAGATGGTTGCTCACAGTTACAGGGCCTGTTGGAGAGATGATCATTACGCCTGGGGAGATGGTCTTGTGGTTAAGCAAAGGATAGTTTGGGATCGTTCTAGATAGCTGAATGGAAACTGTCTCCCCTTTTTGTAGCTAAGATGGAAAAATGAAGAAAATAGTAAGAATCTGATGATACAGGTTTGAGATGGGCAAAGCACAAATGAATGTAATCGTATATTGCTTGTAATTTAACTCCTTAAAGAAGGCTGCGCAAACCAGTAATAAACTAGCCTTTTACTATTATTAGGGGAACTGTGACTTCTATGTCAAAGCATAATGTGCTAATTCTCTTTTCACTGGCATACTTTGGAATCAAAGACTGCTTTATAATTAGTTTTAACCCTTTTTGTACTCCTTCAAATTTCTAAACGCTGGAGCCAACTAGAACACTGCATGAAGTTCAGTGAGGAATATGGAATGCATGGCTCTCGTTCCATTGATCGTCCTCTTCCTTCCACTCTTAAACCAACATTTTGGAGAAAAAGCTGCCATCTTTTTCTCAACAGCTACCAACTTCAGGTAAAACTTTCTTTTTCTTCCCTGTTTCTGAAGTAGGGAATGGTAATGTGTTGTCAAAATGAAAAACACTGATTATGAAGATGTGGAAATGTATTTATTGTTATCTGGAATCACAAAAGAAAAATCTAGATAAATTTCTAAATGTTTCTTCATTATACAGAAATGAATCTCTTCTGATTTGAAGAGAAGAATTTTGGATAATACATATGAATACCTATGTGGGTATGAAAACTGCAGTAGTCTCACTGGGCAAAGCTCTACAAGCCCTGAATAAGTGTATTATAATGTAATCGACAGATGTTATGATATTTAGCAATTTGTTAATTATTTTCAAGTGTACTTACTGTTATAACCCTCCACAGTATCTGCCTAGTTTTACAAGTATTTTTCCTTTGTGATTACCTTCAAATATATATACACAACAGATTTCTTTGTTTTAAAGGGATGCTTATACAATGCTTTGTTAAAAACTGCGGAGAACTTGGTGATAGTAGTTGGTTTCAATATATAGTAGGTGGTTTCAATAGAGATTGATAAATGGAAGAAAAATACAGTCTTGGGTGCAATGAAACAAAAGAAGAACACTTTTTGAGGAGGCCTTGCCAGACAGAGATTTTGAAGCCTGTATCTTATTGCTCCTAGTTACCTAAAAGCAATTATCTGGAAACCTCCCTTCAAAACTAAGAACAGTGGGATGGCAGGTCATTCATTACTTCAGTAATCTATTGGAAGAGTTAGACTTCAGGAATATGTGTGTTTGTATATATATATTTAAGACATTCTTATGTATGTGTTTATGTACATAAATATGGTTGGGGGGGAAACAGTTTCAGAGTATGACTTTATTAAGAACAGAAAAATGTCTTAAGTCTTAACCTGCTATTAGATTAATGTGATAACTCGATGATGTAATAAATAATCCCTTTTAAATTTTTAATAAATTATGACATTTATCCATGGTGGTATAGATGGAATAAAGAAAAAGAGTGTACTGAAAGTCTCAATACTTGTAAGACTTCGTAAAGGATACCCTTACAAAATGGGGTGGGTGGATAAATTTACTAAACGGATTTTTATATTCTTGATCTTTGTTGTTTGATGAGATAATGCAATCTGCAAGAATATTCAAAATTCCTTTGCAGAATCGTAGAATATTCCTTTCTCAGTACTAATCAGTACATCTCTAACTGGTAATTTGAACAGAGAATAGGAAAAATTAATCAAAGTGATTCATCTGGAGCAAATGATTTTGCTCTGTAGGACACTGTTAGAGTGGGGGTTTATATTCTGGAGAAACGTTCTACTACCCTCAGCACAAGCTCATGTGAGGATTTTTGCATATTACTGAATTCTACAGAATTGGAAGAAGATATAAAGTGTCAATTATCTTTCAGAAAGAAATGATAATTTAAATTTTCAAATAATAAATAATGAGAAAAGTAAATTATTCCAGTTTAAAAAATATACAAATATAGAACTGAAATTTGCTTTGGCCAATAGAAGGCATAATGGGAGGCATCACTTATCGATTTATCGATTCATGGGGGTGGGGGGGAGAAAGTTGAGAGAATCTTATTTTTCAGAGATTGGAGATATTTTCATTATCTAAACCCTTTCTATAAGTGTTTGAAATATACTGTAATCCCATAGTAGAAGTCCGTATTTTGTAGGCCTGTAGCATAAGCTGCAGGAATTGTTTTGGCAGTATGGGGAGGTGATGGCAGTAATAGAAGCGTTTCCTTCTGTTTGGAACTGACAGGTGACTCATCATAGCAGCAGAGTTTTGGTTACCTGCATTCTTGCCTTACTCC
Organism: Steatornis caripensis; assembly: GCA_013398225.1. Taxonomy (NCBI): domain Eukaryota; kingdom Metazoa; phylum Chordata; class Aves; order Caprimulgiformes; family Steatornithidae; genus Steatornis; species Steatornis caripensis. The sequence continues at coordinate 355,000 of VZSC01008480.1, read as the reverse complement.
AAAAAAGATCAGGGCTGATTCTATGAGCATTACTCCTTCATCAGGTGGACATTTGCCAAGGGAAGTTAGGTGATGAACAATCAATCACTGATATATTGTATCTCTGAAAGCTGGATTGGCTTTTCAGCATGCCATTCTACAGCACCTAAAGCATTAGTAGTAGTGTAGAAAGAGTGCCTGAATCACTGGTATTTCTCTCCTGCCAAGAGAGTGTAAAATCTGGAGAGCAAAAAGTGCTGGTGACAGAATTGAAAAGACGTAGTTCTGATGAAAGAGTGACAGAATCAAGAATCAGAGTAGATGCCTTGGTTGCAGAATTATCTGCAAGTGTTCCAAGCCCTTTCTCTTCTTGGCCAGAAATTAAATGCAATTTATTTGTTCCCTGTCAGTTGAGCAAGCTGCCCAAGAAGTAAAAAGTTTAATAACTATCCTCCAACTCTGACATGTATTAATCTGTGTGATAAGATTATTTGCCTTTTTTTTTTTTCAGCTATTCATTTTCTATATGAAATAACTCTTTGACAATGATACATGTATGTATTTTTATGCCTTTGGACAGTACCAAACAATGGGTGGAAGATACTTGGCACTATGCTATAAGAGCCATGTGCTAGAATCCAGAGTCACTAACAAGTTTTAGAAAGGTTTTTTGATGTGTGGGTTCCACTACTCCCCTTTATCTGAGTCCCTTGGAATTGGTCTGTTTTAGCTGCCATTTACTGATTTTGCTGTTGCAGAACTGCAGCCATCCTCTTGAGCAGAAGCAGCTGATGATATTAAGACGCATTTGCTCCAATTTGTTATGCCTTTCTGGTTTGCTGTTGGCACCACTGCATACCCATTCTGCCAACATTATTTTATAAAACTTCAAGCAGAATACAGTCAGCATTATACCTTAATTCCAAAGCATTAGGAGTTATACTTAAACAGTCTTTTTGTGCCTAAATACATATTCTAAAAATTTATTGATGCATTGGAGGAAATTTGAGATGACAATGTGAAAGTGTGGGAAAAGACGGACAAAAACAGTTATCAGGAATGTTACATAAAGCTGTAATGAGGAGAAATCGAGGAGCTGTAGCTGAACATTAATGAAATCTGGGTAGGTAGGCAAGATCTCAGAATATATCTGACAAAATCCCAAGGGAAGTTACTGAAACTTTGGCAGTGCATTCCTTTAAAATGACACTAGAAAAGAGACTACAAAGTTTATGTAATAGAGAATAAGCCTTCACTAAGCCTCAAGCTAAATAGATACTCTTAACTGAGTAAGGCATTAAACATGATTTTTCCAAATTCACAGGACTGTGTCTTCTCATTTCTAATTCTTGGAACCGTAGAGGTATATTAAAGCAATGATTTTATCTTCACTGTCCTTATCTGCTGAAGAAATCCAATATTCCAGGATTCATATTTCCTTCCTTGAGGACAATATGGCTGTTCCCAAGAACACCAGAATTCTGAAATTCTTTCTATCACTCTCACAGTGGTAGAAAGAAGGGTGATAAAGATGATCAAAGACACGGACTAGCATCTTTTTGAAAATGAACAGTCTAAAACTTGAGAAATTTAACTGAGGACAGTGTGACTGAAGGCTATAAAATCATGAGTAGCATGGAAGAGGTGAATAAATGATTATTCCTGGCTTTTCTGATACAAAACTATGTGGACATCAAATGAGATCAGCAGGAGAGAGACTCAAAACAAACCAAATAGGTAGTTGCACATGCACTTAAACTGAAATTCCTTACAAAAGGATATTTGGATTCTGAAACTAGACCTGGATTTAAAAACAGACTGGATAAAATAATGCAAGAAAAAAATCCCTCAAGAGCTATGGGATGCACAGATAATCCCTCTCCCTCCTTAACTTTCTAGGATGGAGATCATTTCAAGCTCTGAAAATACACTGGGAAAACGAAGTGACATGCTAGCCCTGCTCTGAACTTTGTCCCAGTCATCTGCTATCAAACACTGTCAAAGAAGGGATTCTGACATCTTTGGATCTTTGCATTGCCTCAGTATGGCCGCTGTTTTGTTTTGTATGATATGCTTAATTTCGATGTAGTCAGATTCTTACCTATGATTTGCATTGTTATTCCAACTTTATCAGTCATGTTTTCTATCTGAAGAGTGACTTCATATGCTCCTGAGTGATGAAGCTCTGCCTTTCTGATGAAAAGTATTGTGTCCGTGTTGCTGTTCCGAATTCCCACATCTTTGGAGTCTAGAGTTTGACCATCTTTCATCCAAATGATTTTGGGTCTTGGTTTACCCTGAAGAGGAAAAGAAGGATTTTATTTTTTTGTAAGCTATAATAGATTTCCATTTTTCATTTTTATGGTTTTTGGTGATCCGTAACTATAGAAAGCCTAATTTAATACACAGAGTTGAGATAGTAAACTCTCTAAATACTTCTCAATTTCTGTTTTCTTGCAGATATATATTTGCTCCCGTCTGCATGGCACCATGACCTGTGGATGCCATTTAGTTCTGGTTAGAGAAGAAACTCAAATTATACTGAGAACAAATCCAGAAAAAAATTACTTGTGCTGTTCTGGTACTCTTTCCCAGGCATCTGTGAAGGCAACAGTTGACATGGCTCCCTCTGATTATTATGAAGTAACAAGCGTCTTTAGTATCTGAGTTTATTAGCTCCCACACCCCGCTTCTCCTCCCTTTCTTAAAACATTTGATTTTCTGTCCTCAGGCATTTTAAAGATCTTTCAAAAAATTGTTATAATCTTGCAGTCTTGGAATGTGAAACTTACTGTATAATTCTTTCTGCATTGCAAAAATTTTGACGACTGTCAGCCTAAGCTAAGACAGTGTTGCTACACCCATGGAAGATGATGTTGTGGAATCAGTAAGGTATCTGTGGTTTACATCGCTGTCACTCAGCCATTTTCAGGAAAACTGGTAGATAACTTTTGAAGAACTAAATATTTTTTGAGTACTACTTCCACAGAACAGCTCCAAACCAAGAATCCCATGAAAACAGACAAGGGCCATATCATGTTTATTAACTGTATTTATAGTCACTCTAGCAGAAAATAACTTGGTGGGTTTTTTTAAGTTTCTGCCAGATTAATGTGGTGAAACAGTGCAGTACAGGGCTAGGTGAATGCTAGGAGTAGCTCAAATGGGTGGGGAGGGAAAGTGAGACCATCCAAGCCAGCAGTCAGATCTGCTTATGCTGCCCTGGAACTGAAGTCTTAGTCATGGAAATCAGGACACATACTGCCTTCCGCCTCCAGCAAACAGCAGGGAAAGCACCTCTAGAAGGCTCCTCAGTTCACTGAGTGTCTGGAACATGCTCTGTAAGACTATCTTTTTCCCTAGGCTACAGAGAGAGATTAGGATACTCAGACTCTTGGTTTAGGTGCCGAAAGGTAGGCAGAATAAAAATAAATCTCTGTGCTCTGCTGCATTTTTGTTTTAGGTTTGCATGGTATTTGCTTAGAAAGTCTGTGGAGCATCATTTTATTTTCTGTGGTATTAGAAAAAACCTTCTTGTTTTATAAGAGTCAGGCCAAGAACAGTCTAAAATTACACGTAGGACTTCTAAAACACCTAGAATTTGCTGTTCTTTAATAGAGGCTCTTTTCTCTGACACCTAAATCATCAGATCTATTGTAATTGATTTTATATCAGGGCTGATAATAAACCTTGAACGAGCAATGGTTTTGGATCTTCCATTTTCCCCATCTGGTAACTGGTTTTTCTCTCCTGCTTTCTGCCAAGGAGTGTAGTGACCTCAGGCCTGTAGCTCTGAAATGTTAGACACAAGATTATTTTGTCCAGTTCTAGTGTACCTTCACCCTGGTCTCATTTCATAGAACCCTTAGAAAAACCTATTAGAGGAAGACATGTCTTCCCTTCTTCAGCTGGAAGGTATAGGAAAAATTCTTGAACAAATAAAAGATGTTTTTTTGGTTTGTTTTTTTTGTCCATATCAATGTCTGATTATTGGTGAACTTGACAAGAATTGACTCTATTTTATTTTCCACATATGTGTATATTTTAAAATTATATGAGGATTCTGCTTGAAAATTTTGGCTAGGGGAATGCTTTCAGAATAAAAATTATCTACTTAAATAAAATTTCCCTATAATAATACCATTTTAAATTTCTAATTTCTCAAGAAAAATACTTGGCTAGGTTTTCAGACTGATTACAGGATTTAATAGTTCTTGATGGATTGAGTAATGAGATGAATTGAGGATCTGACCCTAAATATATTGGAAAAAATAAGCGTGAGAAACTATATCTTTATCCTAAGAAATACCGTGACTGTAGATCAAGCTTTGCTACTGCTGGTGTTCTAGTGTGGTTGGTCAGATATCTTCACTCACAGCACCTCCTTTTTTGAGGTGCTGTGAGTGCCAGTGAAAGATTGCAAGTGTTTGAAGTGTTGGTTTTCATATACTCTTGTATTTATAGACTGTGAAAAGCATAAACAGATAGAAAGCATGTTCCTAATACATCCTCAGAGGATTGGATTTCTGCAATGTGTAATGGGTAATCTGAGAGAGAACAGTGAGTGACAGAGTGGGTAAATAGTACACCAGAGAAACTTCAGGGAGTTTACGGCCAGGGAAGAATGAATGTAAATGCTCTTAGATGTTTATATTCCCACATATATGATGGGTGAGAAGACTGCTGAGTAAAACTGTGAATTTTATCCACTAATAAAGCACATAATGTCCCTTCAATCATGTGCCCATGTAGTTGATTTTGAAACATGAATGTATTGATTACCTTCCTCTCAGCAGTGTCCCACCTGTTTAATGCACTCAACAC
>VZSC01008480.1:295562-350068 GCA_013398225.1 Steatornis caripensis | reverse complement strand
CTCAACACAAAAAGTATTAGCAATAATGTTATACTTTTCTGTACATTTTAATCTAAAGATGTGAGTAATTTGCAAATAGCATTTAGCCTACAATACCATGTCAAGGTATTTAATAGAATTTCAGTGTTAAATGACACAGTAGTGTCAGAGGTCACTGGCAGGGTTGCACAGAAACTGTAAATAGTAGAAGACACTGCCTTACATTTTAGTGAGATAATATTCTGCCTGCTTGTGGTCCGTAGCTCAGGGTCCACAGTAATGTCAGTATTTATGTATTTCCTCCTATATCCTTTTTATAATTTGAGGATTGCAATAATATCTACTTAGAGTCGTCTTCTTCAATAGAAATGGTCAGTGATTTAAACTTTTTCAAAATGTGAAGTGAAATATTTTTGCTTTGCCTTTTTTTGGAAAGATTCTCAGTTTTGCATATTCTAAATAGCTTTTGCAGTTTTAAGAATTGTAGCTATAGCTGCAATTTAACACTATTACAAATGCACTCAAAAATATCTCTTGAATTAAAAACCTCTGTTTTGTTCTCAGGCTAAAATTTGGTGTTGATGGATAGGTTTTAGCATTTTTTTATTAGCCTTATGTTTTAAGAAACAAGAATTTATGCCAACACATGATTTCTCTATCAGTCAGCTACTCTAATAACTTTTGAATCAGTAGATTCATTTCAGCTAAATTTGACAGTGCACTAGAAATCTCTAAGATTAGCTTAGTACAGTTTTGTAAAAACCGATGACAGGCTGAAACACCAAAATCTCAGTTAGTGTCCCAACTAAGGAAAAGTCAGGGAAGGCTTGGTCTGTATCTGTTTTGTTTGACAACAGCTGAATGATCAGGCAGGATAAGTGAAGCTTTAGAGTAGTTGCTACATGTACTTTTTCTGGCCCAGGGAACTGAGGATGTCAGCTAGGACTACCTTGGGGAACAGGGCAAAGAACTGGCAAATCTTTGGGAGTATTGCAATAAGGCTACTCTGAGCAAAAGAGATGGGTTATTATGCTGGGAAGATGGTGATATAGGGGACACGAGACACAAATCTATAAAATGCCAAACTTTATCAGTTCTTCTGCTTATGGGACAGCACGTCAATTTTGTGCAGATTTTCTTCAACTCGGACATCAAAGCAGCAAAAATATCTGTTTTTTTATTTTATTTTTTAAGTCTTGCATAACTCCAGAAATATCAGGTGTAAAATCTTGAATTTTGCATGTGGCTAGACCTCAGTGAAGGGACCATTTTAAAAATTTTGGAGATAAGAAACGTGAAAGGAAAAAAAAAGCATGTGATTATGTCAAAGTAGTGCAAACATGCAGTTCAGGGCAGTTGCTCCATGTATTGGTTTGCAACTGTTTGCTTTTTCACGAAGATATATCTAATCAGTAAATTTTCATGTAATCCGGTAACCACAGGGCAAAAGACATGCATATTTATTTTACATAGCTTTTGCACTTATATAGGTTCCCCCATCCCCCATTAGTACTGCCCAAACAAAGTAAGTAGTGTTTGCATGCATGTCTCCGTTGTTGAAAAATGTTTTGCTTATATCCCCAGCATCTTTTACATGATAATTTCAGAACTCTTCACTAATAACAGTGATTACATTTTCTTAAATGTCAACCTTGGAAATTTTGAAGACTAAATTAAATGATATATCTATTTTTATTGAGGATATCTCTGTCATAGCCAGAATCTGCAATTTACAGGTTTTTTTCCTACGTGTCACCAAGAAAACCTTTTCCTTTCAGACACTACTTTTTTCACTGTGTTGATATTACAGTCTTGCATCTGAAAAAATGCATGTGGTGTTTTACGAATAGTCATTATAGTTGCTTATACAGCTGTAGAAAACGCAAAGACAGGGTAACTGGTTAGGTCAGTCTGTGTGTATATTTTTGCAATTTTGCACATGCCGTAGTGGCATGCGTGCACTCTTGATAATCATTGGCGTGCTGTGTTTTTTACACCTTGAGTTCATGTACAGTAATACCCAAGCTATTCTTTATATACACAGAGATTCTATATAGGGCCAGTTGTGATACTCTTTTTATGTACAACCTCTAATTTTTGTAGTCAGCCTTTCAGAAATGAACATACCGGCTTCTGGCAAAGAAGTTGCCCAGTAACATCATGTACCTTGACTCTAGAAGAGTAGTTGGTTGGATTCTTACACTTTTGTGTACTTCTTTCTTGAAGATGCATCCTATAGTCAATAAGCAAGCATGGGCTTGCACTTACGTACAGCACTTACTTTTTTTTCTTCCCCAAAAGGAGGGATTATGGAAGAAACTGTGATTATGAAAAAAATTGTGACTGAAAGAACAATGATTTCCACACCACCCCCCCTTAATGTTTGAGAGGGTTTTTTAAATCATCAACCATACCTTATGTTACACCGTGTAAGCAGTGAAGCAATGGAAACTTGCATAAGGGAAACTACTTTAGGTAAGTAATTGTAAATAACCATGACAAAATAGAAAATGATACGTACCTGAAAAGGGATCACAATATTGATTGTCTCACCCACTTTCTTCACCAGAGTCTGTCTGAGATGGCGTGGCAACCAGATTTTGGGACGCTCTGCAGTTAAGCATTAGTACATTAAATACAAAGCTCTTGATAATTTAAGATACTACTTATAGCACAAATAAGACAAAACACCAAAGGCTTGGATATTTGTGAGCATAAGAAAATACTTAAAAAACTGTTATACAGTTCATAGTAGTAGATTAGTAGTAAAGTAGCTAATTCTCTAAGTACTTTCAAATGTATTTGACTACTTGATACAAATTTAGTAGAAAATCTCAGTTAAATATTTACAACTGAGCAGGTTTCAATGACAGCAGGATTTGTGAAACTGTTGTATCTGAAATTGCCAGATTTGGGTGACTTCTGTTGGATGTGAGGCTTCTATGGGGACCTTGTTTCTTTGAAGAACTTTATCAGTTCAGTAGAAGGGATAGGACAAAGGGCGTATTGGAGTAAAAGAGTGATTGTAGACTATAATTAATCTATTGCTATATTGATACTGCAGCTCCTTGTAAATTGCTATTTGGAGATATTTATGTACTTGGCAAGTAGAGCAATCAGTGGATTTCCTTTACCTTTCTACAGTTATTCAGCTGTAGTTCTTTCTTTGAGGTGGAAGGAGTGGAGTCTCATTGTAGCAGCTTACTTTTCACTAACAACAAGTGGACCTTAATGCGTGTTTTCATTTAGTCCCTGATTTTCTCTGCCTCACTAGAAAGCTTTCTGCGTTCTCCATGTGTACCTTATTCTGTTCCTAGTCATTTAGAGAAATAATTTCTTAACATAGAGTTGGGGTATCTGTCTTCATGTCCATTTGGTTTTGAGATGCATTACAACTTCGTTTCATTTACACTGAGTCATTTTACTGTCAGTGAGATTCTGGCAGACACTTCGTGTGAGTCAAGGTTGAGGAATCCACTATTAGCAGCTCTTGATATCTTTTGGACTCCAGTCAAATGAATTATAATGTACTGCTGTTGGGTGATATGCAGGGTGTTAATTAATAACCTAGGACAATCAAGTACAGATAACTGCTTTTATTTAAATAGATCTCTTGCCATAGCCAACATGGTCATTTTGCAGTAATATAGCAGCTTTTCCAGCAGAGACCTAAATATTAAAAAATGTGTCTCTTAAATGTTGACAGTGCTGTTACAAGAGGTGAAATGTCTGTATTTTGAAAGTAGGAAGTAGGATTTTGTTTTAAGAGCTATGCTTTAGAAATATAAGACCTGGGCAGTATGGTAGTGTTCTTGGAAGCAGAAAATATTGGGCACCTAATCAAAGTGAAAGAGCTGTTTGGGTGTTATTCTCAGAAGGTGGCATAGGCTTGTCAGTCCCAGAGTGTTTTCTGCATGTGTACATGATTAGAATTTTGACTAGAGGAAATGGATGAATGAGATTTATTCGGTCTATATACTCACGCAGGATCTCTTGAACTGTAACAGGTTCTTTGATTATTGCTGCTCCACTCTCACCAGCCAAGTTTATAGCCTTTATACGGAAATGAAGTTTGTCCCCCGTGACCAGGTCTTTAATCACTGCAGATGTGCGCTCAGTTAGGCCAGGAAGAGCTGGAATCCATTCTGTAGCTGCAAGTACAGGATTTGAATACTGTAATAATATATTATTTTTCCAAACTGATGCCTTGTCTACAACTGAAAGTAAATTTATGTTAGGGTAAAATGAATTTAACATGCAATACCACACTTTAAAAGGAATAAACTAAGCTGGAAGAACAACTCTAGATCTAGATTTGTTTACACACGGAGTTAAGGAATGTATACACTTAATTTATTCAAAATAGCTAATGGTAAGGCAATCAGCTTTCGATACTTCCTTTGGCATTCTGTTTTATAGAACTTAGAGCTGTGGAGCTTCTCTACATTTATATTCATTAGCAAGAGGAAGGGGGAGAGAATTTTGGAAGTATTTTTAGCAAGAAAGCGAAGTCTTAATTTAATTCTTTTCTTGGAATAAGTGTGTCTTCTGTGGGTGTCCAAATGGATTGGTGAGAGCCACATATGCTGAATAGAGCATATAACTATTGGAATTTATTATTAACTTTTCAATTGACACTGTAGAACAGAATTCTTATGGCTTTCTTAGTTATTCTAATGACACAGAAGTACAACTCAAAATCATTCTTCTACGACGATGATATAGGGATTCTGGTAATTCCATGATGATATCTCATTAAAGACTATAAATTATTTCTGGGTAAATTATACCCTGTAAAAACTCTAGTTTAGGTTATATGGCAATTGAGCTTAGTGTCAGAGAAAATGTCACGATTGATGTGATTATAAATTTGTTATTTGATTTTTATGACCTAAATGTTAAGTTGTAGCATCACAGTAAATTGAGGTCAATATGGTGCAGTTAAAGTCTTTATTATCAGACCACAAGTATTAAATGAGCTAAGTCAGCAGTTACTTGAAAGTTTGACTGATGTTACAGTCATGTTATTGGTTTTAAGGAATATGCAACTTGAGAATGCTACAAAAGTATGGTAGTGACCATAGAACAGCAGTAGTATTTTTGTAGTACTTTTCTGTATTAAAGTTTATGATGATTGTGAAGGTGTTATGGTTGATGTGACTTTCATGGTTTTACAGTCATGTTGTGGTAAGTCTGGTGATGGTTAGCAAGATGTTAGTCATAGATTAGAGTTCAAATTTAATGATACTGGATATGGTTAATTTATTGGGATATTGCAGCGAAGCTATTGCAATTGTACTATTTCAATAACGTTCGGTTGCTGCTGTCTAGTACTTGTGCTTACTTACATCCATCTTTGCAGTATTCCACAATATAACCGTCTAATCCCCCGGCTCCGATCCGTTCCGGGGGTCTCCACTTCAAGGCAACAGTGCTGTCAGAAACATCTTCCACTGTAAAGTGGGTTGGTTCACTTGGAGGAGCTGTAAGGAAATATGTAGAAGTAAATTCTGAGAAATAGCAATATAACTGTGAGAATTCAAAGGCTGTAGAAGGAGTGATTAGCAGCCGAATTATATACCACTATCTGTTTTAATAAAATAAATATAGCTGAAGCTCATTTGTAAAACTTAACACCTAATACTTCATTTAATAGAAGTGCAGCATAAGATTCCTATAATGGGAAGGGGAACAAGAGATTAAGATAGTAGTTCCTATTCAGATATGCTCCCTCATGAGTAAAAGCCAGTGAAAAAATAAGAGTTGTAGAAGGGAGTCAAATTGTCAGCAGAAGTCTGCAGAAAAGTTTAGAAATAAAAATTCATACAACTTGTATGCTGTACTTACACTCCGATTGTAATTTGAAAAAATTCACATAGTCAGAGGACCAAATTAATCAGTAGCTAAATTTGACTTAACTCATTTTCCTCTAACAGTGGAGAAAATGACCAAAAGTTATGACTACGTGTTTACAGAAACACTAGTTCTGATTTATACATTTGTAGTAGAGACGTGCCTGACAAAAAAATTTTGGGGCTGAAAAATGTTCACTTCAGTTAGATATATCTATTTCATATCTTTTCAGAACAGGAGTGTCATGGCTCTCTTTAAATCCATAGTTCAGAAAGACCACTAGCTAAGTTCAGTCTTCTTAAGCATGACTGTTGTCTGCTAATTAAAAAACAGTCAGGAAAAGCTATTACTGGAGACTCTCAAATACGCACAAATGCTACTGTGAAACAATTTATTCCAAAAAGCAAAGAGAAATACAACTCTTTCAAAATAACATTCAGAGTGCTGCAACGTAAAATTTTGTATATATGGTGTAAAAGCAATCATGTTAAAGAAATGTTTGGCATACTCTATGTATATGTATTGAGCATTTTTTTGAATATACATAACAGATTTTACGTATTAGAATTATTTCATATACAAAGTAAGTTAAATACAGGTTTGTAAATTGTGCAACTGATTGAAATTGATCTTAGTTCCCAAAGTTATTGTAAAAAATAAATTTAAAAAAGTATCACCCAGTTTCCTTTCTGTAGCTATGTCAAAAATTTTCTTATTCAGATAGCAGCGAGGACTCTGAACAGCACACAGGACACAAAGGCAATTGGGAGCATACACAACCACACAGTACACGATCAAAACCCCAAACCTCTTCTTTGAAGCAGTAAGTGTGAGCTTAATCAAGTAAAACTCTGCCTATCCCATGAAAACTTTGGACCTTTTTTTTCAGTGGTTCCACTTGATGGTTTTCGTTTCCCCTCTTTTGTTGCAGACCAGCCGTTGTGTGTTTGAAATCCAGAATTAAGAGGCCCTTCTTGCAGTTCATCTTTTCCTTCTGACCCCTTCACTGCATCATCTGCTTCTACATTATCTCCTTCAGCAGGCTGTCCCTCTTCATTGATATTTGTAGATTTAGCAACTCTAGTCATTTTAATCTCCACCTATTTGTATTTTTGTGGGTCTTCTTTCTAAAACTCTTAGCAGGCAGGCTTCCTGTGGGCTCCTTTAGTTTGCTCCTTGTTCAGAGACTGCAGGAGACACTGCACTGCTGTGTTGGGAAGGATTATTTATAGAAAATCATTCCTCAAATATTTTCTTAATCAGCTATCCTTTTAGCTGTGGAGAGGGCTGGGATTAAGGGAGTACTGGGTGGGATACTGTGATATTTGCACCCATAAGGGAATGGGAGAAGCTGAGAGGGACAGCGAAATTTCTTTCAATTAGTTCTCCTTTCCAGATCCAGCTTGACTCTCACACTTCTAATTATAACAACTAAAAATTCATCAGCAATTTCATGAAACTGGAACCTCTGTGCTTCTCAGGAAGGGCAATGAGAGATAGAGAAGAAGAATATTACAAAGGAAAAGGTTAATTGAATATAGAGATTGTTGACAGCCTCTTTTTCGTAACACATTCTTTTTAGGATTAAGAGCAGTTGAAGAGAAGAGGTGAAAGTTGTCCTGTCTTGGTTTTGTCCTAGAAATAACACAGACACTGGTAAAACTCACCAATTGGCATGAAGGGTTGCGAGGCAGGGCTGGGCCGGGACATGCCTATAGAATTCACAGCGTAAATCCGCATCTCATAAACTACTCCTTCAATCATTCGCTTGGCTTCATAGGTTAGCTCTTTTAAAAGGTCGAAGTTCAGTCTCATCCATCGATAGCTCTTCTTCTTCTTTCTCTCTAAAATATAACCTGGAAAGGATAGCTCTTATGATGTGAAAGAACTGCAATTATTATCTCACATGCAGGAAAAAAGAAAATAAAAGAAATAACCTTTTTTTTTTTTCCCCAATGGCATGAAAGAACCAAATGTGATTCAGAATTGTTGCTTGTAACTGAATTGTGCAAAGCTTTGGTATTTTCCTACACTTCCCTTTTGTATTACTTTCCTTCTATCTGACATTCTTATTGAATAACTATGCTTTTCAGAGTAGAAGTTATTTAGAATTGTCTATGTCAGGTATTAGGCTTTAAGCACATTTTGTGTATAACACTACTATTAAGGTATGCAAAGGTATGCGTATTTAGATATATGCAAAATAGAGATACTAGCAGAGCTGGTGTAAATGGTAAATCCTTTCTGGTGAGAATGCGGTCATTCACTCCTAATGGCAGTGAAATGCGTGAGAGACAGCAGTGCAACGGAAAGCCCTTTCGGTGAAGGAGAAATTGCCTTGGAATGTGTAAGATGAGACACAGAGTTAAAAAATAAATTTCTTTCTTATATTCTGCTGCAATTCACTAATATTGACTAACAACATAAATCCCAAAGCACAAAATTATTTGGAAGAACAGTTTGACACTTCCCTTTTTTTGTTGTTTGGGTTTTTTTTTTTTAAATGATTTATCAAGGAACTTATATTAGATCTCTGTGTCCATTGCTACGTGGTAGAGTTGTGGACAGCTTCCCAGACAGTGCAGATCCCAGCTCTGCTTCAGCCCCAGGAATGAGTCCTGGCCATGCACCGTTTTTCTTGATCTGATTCCCTCGCGAAGGAAAGTGAACTTGTGTGATTACAGAGAACCAAAAGAGTTGGATGTACTGCAGAACAAATCTGTAGTATAGTTTAGATGTAGTCTGTATGCTCAGAATCCAGGTCTTCAGTAAATCTCCCTTGCCCTCTCAACATCTACAGCCTTTCCCACACTACCACCCTGTTTTTCAGAACGACTAAGTCAGACTGGGTCATCATTTTAAAAGGTAAACTTCTCATTTCCCAAAACTGGGAATGGAAACTTGATTCTTGATCCTTAATATGGAGGGTAGTTGTATAGCACATTGGAAACATTTGTATAAATTATTTTCCAGTGACCTGCTACGAATAATTTTATCAACTCTTTCTTTCCATCTAGCTATATTAAGTTTCTGCCGCTTCTCTGTGTTGCAGATAGTATGCCTGGATGTCATGCATGTAGACTTCTTTTAAACAGATTTTGTTTTGAAAGCTATTAATCTTGGAGTGAATAATCAGAAAATACACTGAATAGTGATTTACACATACCATGTGTTGTACGTCTGTTTCTACAGATACATTTGTAACAGTGGTCAGCTACAATAGTATAAGTCTATAGGAAACACATTGTGAAGACTTATGAACTGAGCTGTGTAGGTCAGTGATTCCATCCCTACTGCTCACAATGGTCATGGCAGTCAAACTTGCCCATGTCCCTTTGGTATACGTGGGAAGAGTGATTTACACTTACAGAGTCTAAAGGGAGACGGAGAACGACACGCACATTTCCTGACATGTTATAGGCATAGACCTCATGCATCAGCAGCCTTTCTTGTCCACACTGAATTGCAAGAAGAGTATGGGAGTCTACAGAATGTTTTGGGAAATGAGTGGTGGAAGTGCCTTTGAGCTGACAGGTTGTATTATCGTTTCTGATGTTTAAAGTTACTCCTGGCACACTTTCCTGTAGTTTTTAAACAGGGTTAAATGCTGTAAGCAAAGAACCTATGGTTCCTTTGACACATTCCTGCTTTTTTTTTCTATTCACCAGGGTACGTGAGACTGAGAGAAGTTTCAGAAGCTCAGTTTCTGTTTTTCTGCTGTTTTAGATATGCTTGGTTTCCTGTCAGAACTGAAACACTTCTTCACTGTGGCATGCCAGAATTGCAATTAAAAAAAAAAAAAAGATACTGGTACTATTGGTGACATTGGATATAGCAGATTATTTTCCCAAATGCACAGAATGTATGATAGATAAAGATAGTGCTTTAGTAATATAAAAAGTACACATCACCGCATGAAAGGTTTGCGCACAGTGAAGATCAAGATGTGATTTTTTTCTGTCTCTGTTGGATATAGCTAATAAAGACTGTAGCATATTGCCTATGATGCCATCTGTAACAATATGAAGACAGATAAGAATGCATATGTCTTTCCCTTGCCTTTTAAACTTGCTTTTAAAGCTTTGTTTGAATGGATAGTACTGTACCTTGGCTTTTTTTTTTGCCTTGTCCCAGGTGTTTTATTCTAGCTCTATTAGTAGTGCAGTCCTGTGCTAACTGAAGGAAACCACCTCATGTAGTGCAAAGTTCCATGGTAGTGGAACTTTAACAAAATCTTTTGCTTTACAGTGAACACAAAGAAAGAGCTTTCCAAAATATGTGTCCTGAAAACTCTATAAAACCCAATCATGGCCTTTGCATAGTCAAGGAGGGCATTTGGCTGTGCTAAGAGGACAGCTATTAGTATGTATCTTTGCACATAATAGTTTGAATTGTTAACTTCTTGCTTGCTTCCTGTCAGAACAGGTGAGACCACAAAGGACTGGGCCAGTAGTATCTTGTTTATTCCTGCAGAGATAATTTCTGTTGAATTAAATAAGGTTACTCTATTCTTGTATTGCTAGATTTGGAGTCCAGTGGAACTTTTCCCTGAAATTGGCCAAGACCTTGCATTATTTTCTTTTCCTTCTGAGCATCACAGGGAGTCTTATCTAAAAAACACCATGCTCTGCAGAGAAATTAAAATGGTATTTGTGATATTCTTGATTGCTTCTGCTCACTTCTTGTATCACATGATAACTTAGGCCTCTAGTTTTTAGTACAGATTTTAAGGTCATTAAAAATGATTGAAAAGTGTTTTGTGACCCATAGTATGTGGTTGTATATGAAAAGTAGTTTTCTAAAAGAAACATGTTGCGTGAATGCTTGAGATTGCAGACGACTGGAGTTGATGACTGAGGTGGCCATGGATCTGTTTTGGTATTCCTAGGTAAATCCAAAGGCCTGTATACTGACCTAAAATTTCAGTCTTGAATGAGAGTGTTTAGGTTTAACTATTTTTGGTATCACCTTCCCGTGGTTTGGTAACCTGTTTGCTGAAACACTTCTCTGATTCAAATAGTGCGGGTAGAGGGCACTCTCTCCCTACAATTGGAGGGCCAGAATCTAGACCACTTTGAAGCTTTGCAATATTAGAGTAATTAGTTTCTGAGGGTCAGCCTTCCTAGAATGAATAAACATAGAGAATTATGCTGTGCCATTTTAAAGGAGCAGCAAAAAATATAGGCAGGGCTGCTGGGGACTTTATATTTTAGCCCTTCTTACCAAGTACTGGTTGCCCACCATCGTATTTAGGGGGTTGCCACTGCACAGTACAGTAGTCTTCTCCAATGTTGGTGATCTTGGGAGCTTCTGGAGGGTCAGGAACATCTGAGAAATTGTGAGAATGAGAGTAGTTACTGTTTCAATTTCGGTATACCAGTCAATGGAATATTTTTCTTTAACCTTTTTTTCCGTATCGTATTGATACAGCTTTGTCAGATAACAACAGTAGGTACAATTGAGAATGTATTATCTTCGTCTAAAGCAAATCCTGCTCTTTGCTTCTGTTAGGTTGGTTTTCCATTAAATACCATTGATTATTCAGCTCCTTTGTTCTTCCCAGACATAATAAACTTTTTGCAAAAATGGAAAGTAACAAGGTAATTATCTTCCATAAGAAGAGGCTTGCTCCACGGTTTCCTATTTTCTCTAGAATAAACTTTATATAGAATATAATGCCTGCATGTCTCGCATATTTTGTTATTTTGCAGTTATTCATAGTAAATATCCTGATTTAGGATTTATAAAAGATGAAAGGAGACTTATTTGCCTAAGCAGTGAGTTCTAAATTTTAATACTATAGCTGAAAGTAATTTTCTTTTATAATTTCTAAGTTTGCTTGTAACCCGACCTTTTGTCATGTGTGTGACAGGGCATAAACAAGTTGAATATTATGAAAAATGTTATAAAAATTACTGACTCAAAATCATATTCCCCCCAGCTCTTCTGTGACGCATAGTGGCAATCCGTTTATCTTATACCAGATACATTGTATTTCTTTATTCCATTAACCATTTGCTACTTATGCTTAAAAACATAAACCACATCGAAATTACAAGAAGCTTTTCTTATCTCAGATGAGCATGAAGCATATACTTCAGAATAGAATGTAATCTATAGAATTATAGTGTCACCTGAAACTGGAAATCTGTAAAGAGGAAATCCATGGATTTCTACTGGGAGTTGTTCTCTTAAGTTTTCACATAGAAGGCAACTACTTATGAAAAATACTTCTTCCAAATGTTGTGATTGATAGTATTCCTGCCTTTATGATCCTTTTCTGTTTTTCTAAACCTAAAGTTAGAATGTGACTCAGTTTAAGAAGGATGAGTTTCAGTGAACTCAAGATGCTTTCATGCTCTGGTTGTTTCCTTCCTTCACTTACCAATAACTTTGACTGTGATATCAGCCTTATCTTCTCCCACTGGATTCTTAACTATAACTCTGTATACTCCCTCGTCCTCCTTTTCTGCTCCTTCAATGATGAAGACACAGTGGTCTTCGTGCATCTCCACACGAACTCTGCCTTCGGATTCAAACAGAAGCTGGGGGCAGTAAAAGTAACAGATAAAGTCATTGTAAGTTGTGCCAGGGACAGCCTGATGAGCCTGTATCTAAACTGGTGAAAATCTCCAAATTATTGATATTATAAAAATCATTGAAAAGCCATTGAATTTTTCAAGTTCTATTTGTATGTAGAAGAGAGAAAATAGACAGTAAGAGGCTCACATAAATAACATTTGGGAAAATCGGTTCTGAAAGTCTGCAGGTTGTTAAGATTCATTGTTAGTTACACATACCCGGTTACATTTCAAATATGTTACTAAGTACTTCCTTAAATTCCTACTTGGGAGAGTTGCTACTATCAATGTAAAGAGTTTCATGGATAACAGTTGAGTACTGTGTAAATTCAAGATTTGCAAATTCAAAGTCAAATGGTTAAGCAAACATTCCTGATCAACAGTATCGACGTTTGGCATCAGATAACACAGATTTGAATAATTTCCCTCTAAAAACTTTACCGTGTTTCTTGCAACAGTTAATGGTGTCAGTGTGATTTCTGTCACTTGAGAATGTCTTATGGGGTAACTTTCTAGTCTTCTCTGAGCTGAGGTCTAAACATAATGACCATAACACACTCCTTTCTTTATGTGCCTGTGTATCTTTAGACTTAGAACAGGAACCATTAGAAAGCATATGTGCCTGAATAGTGACTAGAGCAACAGAATCCTAACTCTGAGAAAGGTTTATTGTTGCATAATGTCAGAGTAAAATATTTTTTATTCTATCAAAATAAAAAAGTTATTTATGACAAAAAGGAAACTTGTTGGAAAATGAATCCTCTTTCACTGTTTTGTACATACATAGTCCACTCTCTTGGCCCATTGTCATCTTTCCCTCTGTCCTGTAAAATTTTGTTCTAGTTTTTTCCTGCTAGCTTTTATTGAAGCTTACAGGTTAGTGGGGAAAAAAGGGATAAATATTCACAAATATATTTAAAGAGTTTTTTCAAATAACTGCTTGGATTCCTTGTAATCTAGTCACTGTGTGATGGTGATTAGAAAGAGATTTCCTCAATCAGCATCTTACTCTAAAATTACTCACCACATCTTTTCTGCCCATTCAAAGTGTTTGGTCATTACTACTGTGAGGCAGGTGTTTGGCCTGATGTGCTATTTGCTTCACTAGTTTTAAAATCTACTGACTTTAATTTTATTTAATTCTGTCCTGCTTTGACCCCAATGCAGTACTCCATCCAATACACATCATGCTCAGAACAAAGGTGAGGGATCACAAGGCTCACTCCCTCTCCCTTTATGGCCAGGGCACTGATGGGCTCTAATGGCCCTAAGCAGCCTCACCTGGTGCTTCCACTCACACCTATGGCCCAGGAGCCTATTTAAGCCCAGTATGGGGATGTTAGTGGGGGCTGGTGAGGTTGCAGGGTGTTGCTCTCAGACTCTACCTGCCGACGAGGACTCTACCTGCCGACGAGGACTCTACCTGCCGACGAGGACTCTACCTGCCGACGAGGACTCTACCTGCCGACGAGGACTCTACCTGCCGACGAGGACTCTACCTGCCGACGAGGACTCTACCTGCCGACGAGGACTCTACCTGCCGACGAGGACTCTACCCGATTATTCTGCTTTTGATCCTGAATCCAGCTCCTGCCTGCTGCTGAGTACAGTCTGGGACTTCCCTGTGGTGTGCCCCACAGCGTCCGGGTGATGTATTTGTCATCGGTGGTAGGGGGAGCTTGATATCGGGTTTGTGCATATGTTCCCATTGTTATAATACACAATTCTTGTAGTTAGATTAAAGCTGGTTTTAACATTTCCAACCTATAAGTCTCTTTCCCTTTTCTCTTTCCCCTCCATTTTGGGAAGGGAGGGAGTTAACAAAGAGCATCTGTCGTTTGTTTAATAGTCAGCCCAGCTTTAAACCATGACAACTTCTGAATATGACCTTTTATCTGGAAAACACTAAGCATATTTGTGTGTCTGCATAAATAATAAGGAACTTACCTTATTATCAGTATTTAAATCACTGCTGTTTTCTGAGGGGGTCATAGCATCATCATTGCTTCGAAGAAGATCACTTTTCTAGATAAGCAAAGAAACCACAGAAAGTCAGCTAAGGCTTTCTGAGCAGAGCAGTAAAGTTGTTTCTGCAAGACAGAGGAGAAGAGTCCATGGATTTGTTTTGGGGAGGTGAATAAGGAGGTGTGAGGAAAAGCTAACAGCAAAGCAAGGCAGCAAGCAGACCTGGGAAGGAAATCTACTGATGCAAAAGTAAAAAGAAGAAATGAAAACAGATGTATCAGACTACAATGAATTAAGGGAAGGGTAAGTCAGCAAAATCAAATCTTCAGCTTAACAAAGACGCATGATACTCCTGCAGTAGAATTGTAACTGGTTGTGAATGTCTGTTTCCTGTGTTACTAGTTACTCATCTTGTGTGACTACAAAAAAAAAAGGATAACTTCTTTCAGTAACAATGGGATAATAAGTTGATGTAAATGTTTTGCCACTCACAAATATAGTCAGTTCTGTAATATACATCAAAGAATGTATTCTGAATCTGTGCTACTGCTTGTGTAGGAATTCATTAGTAAGTACTGTTATACATCCTTCAAATCAAGACTGGCTTCTTTTACTCATGTGTGGAGACCTCACACCTTAGAAATAACACTGTGTAGGGGTTGTCTGATACCCAGTTGTCATTTTATCAGGGAAACTGTGTATGAGACTCAATTTCTCTTAGTTCCCCAAAAGAGAGGCAAATAGCTTTTTTGTTTGTTTCTATATTGATTCTGCATGGCAGAAGAAAGTCCTAAGCGTTATTAAATATGCTAACCTGAACAAAGAATGTGGCAGAATCATGAAGAAATGAGATGAGCGAAATTAGTATAATTGGCGATATTATTTTGTCTATATACACCTATGGGAATTGTAATGATAGTGTAGAATATTATGCAAAGTATTTCTGTGTTTTGTGCTAGTTATAGCTCAAGAGCCCACAGATGGTGAGAGGTGGGGATGTTCTGAGACAGTCAGAAAGGAAGCTCACTTAACAACATTTTGTGTCTATCTTCTAAATTCTTTCTTTGATATTTTCTAATTGTTTTGATAAGGCAAATAGCAAGTGTCCTCTATTTTCATTACACCAAATAAAGTTTTACCCCAGTGGTCTGCTAAGAAGACATTTCCTTCACAGACCGTAGAATTCTTCAGAAAGATTAAAAAAAAGCTGCCATCTCCAGAACATGTCCATCCTGTCAGGCGAAGGTGATGGAGATGATTCATCATTTCTTTCTTTTTCTCTGAGATAGGAAGAGAATAAACGTGTATGGTATCCTACTGTCTGCGTGTACGTATGTCTGCTCATACATACTGAGCCCCTTCTTTTGGAAGACAAAAACAGGCAACAGTTCAGAAAAAGAACAGTTCAGGGTGACTCTCACAAAACCAGCTAAGTTCCAAACAGCTGCATTGAGGATATTAAGGGTTTTTTTCTTGAAGTTTAAAAAATTAAAATTAGAAGGAAGATGAAAATACTTGTAACTAAGAATTGTAAATCAAAGCAAGAGTTGAGAAAGAAAATAAATTCTCTGTTGTGATTTCCTTGCCTCAGATATTGTGTCAGGTTACACATTACCTTGTTTACTTTCTGCCAGATGACAGTGGGTGTTGGATCTCCTGATATGGGAACATCCAATCTCAATTTGTTCCCAGCCACCACAACAATAGTGTCAGGAGATTGGCCCAGACAGTCAAGGTGGATTTTGGGAGGTTCTATAGCAAAGGCAGAGAAAATAAGTTGTAAATATAGTTGGAGTGCTCTTTATGGAGAGAAAAAAAAAGGTAAATGGTCATACATTAAATTGAAAATGAAAAAAACACTGTTTCCTTTGCTATTGAAAAGATGTTTACTTGCATATAAATATGACTGCTATTCTTACCTTCTCTTGGTACAAAATCAATCTTGACCTCTGGGGAAAAAAAAGAGGGGGAGGGGATAGGAGAAATAGATCAGAAAATAGAATTTACATAGCATCTGTACCCAAAAAGTAATTTCAAAACTATTCATTATTAAAACCTCATAAGCCACATACAGCACCAGATTAATGCAATAAACTGGAAAACAGGCTCTGTAAAACAATGTGATAATGGTAACACAAAAGAATAGGGAAAAGCAATGTGCCTATATTGAGGTATCAGGAAAGAGATTCTGCATACTTTTTTTTCTGGTATAACCATGATAAATGCCATCACTTTATCCCTCTGGAATTCGTATTACATATTCTAAGATAACTTACCCAAAAACTGAAGCTTAGCAGAAAGGTTGTAAGCAAATCCCTGAGGGATGAAGGAATAATCAGCCTCGTCACCTGGTGTTACGTCCTCAATAGTTAGCTTATGGATTCTGGAAACATGAACAAATATATTCCACTCCCTTACCTTACCTCTCCAGAAGAAACAGGGCTATCTGAAGAGACAAGGTGCAGGCTATGGGATGTTAACAGACATTACTATTTCTTCTCCCCTTGCCCTAACATCAAGTCAACACCACCAGCTCTGTAGACTGCTCTACTTTCAGTATTCAAGCAAATCCATGTCAGCATGTTGTCTACGAATGGATTTTTCTTGTCAAAGCAGATGCACAGCCTATCTGAATAGAGGAAGCAGTTTTTCTGCTTTGGTCCAGTCCTTTACCATAACAGGGACAGCTGTAACACTGCTGACTGGTTTCATTTGGTCAGATTGTGACTACAATGAATTCTGGAAAAATGAGCTAAAAATTGATGCTCCATTATTGTAAATCCAAAACAGAATACAGAAAGGGATTACCAAGGAAGAATTTACCTAACATGTAATGCTTATCTATGTTCTGAATCTTCTTAGTCTCCATTTCCAGTAGTAGTTGGACTGCTAAGAAGCTTAAGCACTGAATTGAATTATTGTATGTGTTAATATAAACACTAGGTTTTCTGAAGGGGTTTATACATATGTGCTATCTTAATCTGTCTAAACACTACTGCTAATTTTAAAATTATGAACAATGTGTTTTCTAGATTGTTTGAATACCAAGAAAATGTGAAATCCTAATAAAAAATGAGAATAAAATCTGCTGATGCCATACACACAAAATGTACCAACAGAGAAAGACTGCATCCATACCAAAGCAAGTCTGTGACTATATGTTGATTGCATATGAGAAGGTTTTAAACTCTTGTCCTTTGAGCTGGAGCCAGGACAAAGTCTTGTTTTATATTCCTAACCCCTGAGATAGTAGTTCCTGTGGATTGTAATGCAATACCCAAACCTGTACCTGCTTTCTGAAACAAGACTAACCTGCCAATATGGGAGATCTTTATCCTTTCATCTGGGACCACCTCTTTTCCATTTTTCAGCCAGATTCCTTTCACATTTTCATCCGAAACTTCACACTTAAAGACTGCCTGGTCACGTGCCTTCACTGTCAGGTCTGCAATGCTCTGATAAACTTCCAGCTTTTTCTCTGATATTGTAAGAATAATAGATATACACATCAACAAATCAGAATAGCTCTGTAAGTAAACAGTTGGTGTGGATTTACTGAGCAGAAAATTCTAGGGCTGAGCAAGCTGTGGAAAGGTGAAATAAAAAGGGAAAGCCACAGTATGCAGGGCTTTAACAGGACTGATAGCTAAGCACCAGTTATTATCAGAGTATCTGTTACATCCGACACATAAGTGTGAGTTCTCCTTGAGGCCTTTGTTAACAAATCTTATGCCACTTATTAAATCTTCTTTTTCCCCGGCATGAGGATTATGCTACCCCTACGCAGTATGCTGGAGAAAGTTACCTTCAGCCTCTACTTGTTTTCTAGCTCCCTGGTTCTGTAGTATTACTTGTGCCTACCTTGTACAATTAGTTCAGCGACTGATGCCCCGCCATTGGTCTTCACTGTGTAGTGCCCACTATCCTCCTTGGTTGACTCATTAATAATTAGATACTGCTTTTTTCCATCTTTCTTGAATCGGTATTTGAATGTTTCTTCCCGTGTCAGCTCAATTCCATCCTTTTCCCTGCAATACCAAATCATGTTGAGTCATTTTTTATGGTTGGAAGAGGAGATTAAGAGTCAACTCAATATTACTAGAAATTGGAAGACACAAGATAAATCCAGTTTTTGTAGCATTTCAAGTTAGCAAAACAGAGATCATTGCACAATGTTAGTGGAATCAGAATCAGAATGCTTCTAGCTTGACCGTTAATTTCGACTAGGTATTTGACTTCTGGTTCAAGAGAGTTCACTCACAAGAAATTACTTGATTGTTACTATTTATATGCTACAGATAAACATTAAAGTATGTTAAGTGCTGTAGAAGATGCAGGGATGAAAACACACTTCCCCAGCAGGGAATTTACTCTCTTAAAAGCTGCCATAAGATAGATGGGACTTCCTGGGAAATGACTTAAAAGTCTTTCTCATGTCAATTATAATTCTTATAAAGTCATGGTTTGTGGGTATCAGTAAAAGAAGAAAATTTTAGGATGGATTTAAATGAATCTATGAATTTAAATGAATTTAAAACTATTTTGGATTTTGTAGCCCTCTCCATTCAAGGATGCTACAGTATATTTAAGACAGTACTAAATTAAGCTTTACCATCCAGCCTGGAAGGAAATTTAATTATTGTAGTTTCCAATCATCATGAAGGGCAATAAGCAGAGAGGATTCATACTGTTTAGGCAAGGTCACACAAAAATACACAAGGCTTTTTAAAGATTTCCTGTTCCTAATCCTAAATAACGTGAACAGGCTACGAGAAAATAACTTGTAATTTCTTCAACTTACTCCTTTTGTAGCATTTTATATTTTTCATTACTATTTGGATATATTTACATCATGTTACTTGAATACTGCTGCAGTTTGTAAATAAAAAAGTTTTTCTCTTTAATAGTTATGTGGAAAAAAAGGAATAGAAAAGATGTTATGCTTTTAATAGAGTAAGAATTTTCTTTCTGTCTTGTGTTATTTCCCTTATTTGTTATCAGTCACTATTCAACTTAACAAATGAACTTACAGGATAGCAAATTGAAATGCTACTTAGAGACTCATTAAAATACTATTGCTCTAATTTCTAAGTAGATGTATGCAAGAAAACCTTTTGCTTCTGTTAGAATCTGCTGAAGTAAATCGCAAGATCAAAACTTTAAGCAGAGACAGGGATCCTTCAACTTGTGACTTAGATGTACCTGCTGCTGCAACTGCAGTTCAAAATACCTACAGATTACTCCCTCCTAACTGTTCTTTACAGCACAGTTTATCGGAACTTGTAGTTGGTTCAGAAAAGCCCTGGCCTCCCTTCCAGATCACAGGACTACGACACTAGTCAGGGAGGACACGCAGGATACGTACAACAACCACGTGAAACACAGCGCTTATTGTTATGTCAGGATAATGTGTCCTCTATTTGCTGAGTGGCAAGAGTCTGAGGCCATATGGGAGTTGCTCTCCTAAGGCTGATACTCTCATTCATGCAGGTTAGTTCTGGAACAAATGCTACAATGCAATGCATAAACCTTTGCTGAATTGCTGAGAATGGACTGTAATCTGGAAGTTCAACACGCTGCTGTGGCAAAACCAGGCACATGCACTGTGCTTAGTGTTCCAAAGCTGAACTTTTTAGTTGATTTTTTGGTGATATATTTTGACATGTGGCTCATGAAAGATATCTGAATGTTCTAGTCAACCATTGGTAAAAAAGAGATCTCTTGAAATCTTGTCTAAATAATGAAAATAGACTCTTTGCAATGACTAGTGTCTTAAAATACTGGGAAGAGAATAGTATATTGTGTTTGTTTTACTGACTAGCACATTGCTGATGCTGTGGATGAGTAGAATGTTTGCAGAGGGGTGTGCTGACAAATAGAGGAGTGATGAAACTGTAAACCTCAAAAAAGAGCTCCCAGATATCCTTTGCCAGAAATAATACACTTCTGCAGAGAAAAGTAAAAAACCTTATATAAGGTAATATTGCAGACCTTCCTTTGATAACTAGAGCAATGAAGTAAAAGAATCAGTTTATATTAAAGTGTAAGTAGAGGATTTTAATAGAACCATAGAAGTGTTAGTTTAAAGACTACTGTAGGTCATCTGCTCCAGCCTCATACTTGAGGCAGAAATAGGGCAATAGTCAGCCATGGTTTAGTCTATCCAAGTCCAGAACATCAAGATCAAGTATCTGTTCTCAACTTTGCCACACAATGCCTCTCTTATCAGTCTGGAAATGTTTTCCTGTTTCCTATTTAGATTCTAAGGATAAATTGGTTTAATGTCTTCGGAGATATCACTAATGTCACTGATGTAGATACTATGTGATAATGGGGACACACAGATTTATTGTTACTATTACATTACTGTAGTTTGTTTTCATTTGGAGCTAATAAGATGATACATGGAAATGGATACATGAGATGGAAAAAGCAGGTCAAAGTTATGTATTTTACTATATCTTTTTCTTCAAGAATTACAGTATTTTCAAGACCATCTGAAGTTTAGAAGTAACTATTACACAGTACTGCATAATAATAATGTGAGACCTTTCCAGGTGATCAAGAGAACATTCTTTCCTAATTACTGTGAAGAGACTCACATAATGAATTCTCCAAGCCCTAGTCTGATGGCCGTGCCTAAGAGGCTGTAAGCCTTATTTCTGTCTTGTGCTGCAAGTCACATAACTGCTTTTGTTCATATGCTTGTGATTCCATATCCCATGTTTAAACGGTGCAAGAGCTATAACAGATGCCCTGAGTTCAGTGCCTGTTTCTTGGCTTAAACCGTTGAGCATTTCCCTGATGAGCCATAAAACTGGAACTCTTTCTCCATACTGTGTTTCATGATTTCCCTGGACACCATTGTCCAAAATGCTCCCTTTTTTGCCATAGACCATTGACTCAGTCTCACATAACAAAACCAGCGGAATACCATGTAAATGTCTAACTGCACAGTTTTCTCTTGCTATGATTTGAAGAGTTTCTCTGACCACTTGCTGCATTTCAGGCTGACACAGCTGCTGGTTTGCTCTTGTCACACCAAATGCCCATCCCACGGATTCCAGCTCTGCAAAACGTATGGGAGTTGTTCAAAGGCATAGGATCAAAGTGTGGCAGCTGCACTGTGCTCTGAGAGGAACAGATCTGGTTGTCCCCATCTCTTGTGACCAGGCATCTGTAAGCAGTTCCTGAACAATAGCATGTGTGTGCCTGTGCATGTGGCTTTAATAGTGTAATGCATATGCTGTACTAGCTCTTGGGCTCTATTTAAATTCTCAGTTCCTTCCTCTGGGAGAGCAGATGAGTGGTTGGCACTTTCCAGGAATGTAATGGGCATTGTGGGAACAGTTGATAACCATGTGCCTGAAGCTGTTAACAAGCGCAAGAGAATTTCATCTGGCAGAGAAATGAAATGAGAACAGTGCACGTAAGACCTGGTATCTGAGGACTGCCTGCTGTGCCTGCCCAAGCAGCATGAACCTTCCAGCTTCCGCTCAGCTGGAATGGCCAAAAAAAATGGACTCTGTGGTCGAAATATTTGTCATCTTAATCCTGCCCGCTGCATGCACATAATAACCAGCTTTGCAGAATCACCACAACAGATACGTTGCACTAAGTCAATGACTTTCCCCCTCTGTCTCAAGAGACACTAACTTTTTTACCAAAGAAAAAGTATTAAAAAAACCCCAAACAAAACCAACCTCAGTGTAGCTGAGAAGACCAGAAGATTTCATAAAGTAGAGGAAACTTAACACAATACAGATCTGATTAGTCTGGACAATAGTTAGACATTACTGTCAAGTGTTTAGAAAACTTTAAACCTAACAGCTCGGTACAGTCAGTAGCATCCTGTAAACACTGAACAAGAAATTCTAGAGACACTATAAAATATCTATAATTTGTTTTCTGCCATGTTCTGGCCTCTCAGTTCCTCCTCAATGTTTGACATATAGGAGGAGGATTAATCTTTTCCTGGAAATAATTACGTAGGATGCCTTCTTCCTTTTTATTCCACAACACATGTCCGCAAACACTGGTTCTAGAATGTCCCATGGAGGGATATGTTTTCATGTTGTTTGGGGTTTTTTTTCCTTTCTATTCCCTTACCATTTCACAGTAGCTCCTTCCTCAGACACTTCACACTCAAACTCCACTCTCTCTCCAACCATCACCATCTGGTCCTCCAGTGGATGAGTGATCAGGATTGGAGGTTCTGGAAATTAAGATGCTTTTAATAAAACAGTATTCTGAAAGACCGAAGACCAGAGGTAGATTTCACCACTCTGCATTCCACAGGAAGAATCCCTGGCCAAATCGTGATGCTCTCTGTGTGGGAACTTAAAATTTCCTATCCTGGATCACATTATCAAATGACCTTTTGGTTTTTGCTTCATGAGATAGAATACAAACACGGGATTAATCAGTTTTCAGATATATGTTCTGAAATTCTAAACTGGAGGCTTTAGTTTTCTGTACTACTTGATCTGCTTGTAGAGCTTAAGGCATATGCTTATCTTGAGAGGAATAAAATTTTTAAAGTAAGTTTCCAGCCCTATTGTTGGGAAGACATAAATCACTTTACAAATGAAAATTAATAGTAATTTCTACTGTGCTGTTTTCCTGTGCTTTCTTAGTTGCAGCTATAGAGAAAATTTCCCATCATTTAGCTGCAAGAAAAGCATCTGCTTCGATAGATGTCAGAATTTGCTCATATGTGTGAGAATTTCCTTTCCTATGAGATTAACTAACCTGACAGTAGAGAAGGTGACAGTAATTAAATGCTAAACATTAGGGGAGATCTCTTTCCTTTTGTTACCATTGCTCACCTTTTACAAATAACTCTGTGAAGCTCTTCTCCTCCCCTACCACACATTCGTATGCTGCATCGTCAGCCAGAGAGCAGTGGTTTATGGTCAGTATTCTCTTATTCCCAACAGCCTCAAAAATATATCTGAAAAGACAATTGAAATGTAATTATCAGAGAGTAACTGCTTTGGACTCAGTCACTATCTTCCCCTGCCTGGCAGAGAAAAAATTTCCTACTTTTTTTCTGCCATCAGTGGCAGGGTTTGTTAACACTCAGGCCCTATACCCCTGTCCTGGTGGCAGTGGTCAGCAGTAGTGTTTGAAAAACGGGCATAGGAAGTTACGGAGAAATCTTCATAGAAGTGTGAGATGTACAAACTCCTGTGAATGGTGTTGGGTGCTTTTCTAACATCTAGCCATACAACAAACCCAACTACCATTAAAAAATACTTTGTCATGGCTTCAGCACAAAATCGCTGGAAGTTAGTTTTACAAACAAGCTACAGTAAAGTAATCCCATATCATAAGAAAGTAATTTTGAACCCTGGATATACACATAAAGGTCAGAATATAATCTGAGGACTTACTTGCTGAGTAGGTAATGTAAGCATCCAGTTCCATGTGTAGATATATACAGCAGAGGGAAGAAAAAGAAAAAGTCATGAGAACAGCAAACCGACTCTGAGCCAAAGCACTACGTAGATTCTCAGCGTCTATTTCTCCGTATTTTATTCCTTTCTTCCTAAGAAAAGCTAGTCTTTCCACTTTGTCCAAGCTGTAGCTCATTCCTTTTAGATTTTCCCATAATTCTAGTTTACCTGCCGCTCACTTGGATCTCCTGTCCATTCTTCAGCCATTTCACATCAGCATCTGGATTGGCAACTTCAACCATTAATTTAATCTTTTGCCCTTTGTCCACTTGGTAAGCTGGATCCAGTTTCTTGAGGAATGCTATGATGAAGAATGGTTAAAAAAAAAAGATGATGTTAATCATTTTTATAATTAACTTTTTTTTTTTTTACATTCTCTGTCAGGAAAGTAAATCTTTATTCCCTTTCCTGTTGTTAACCATCATCTTAAACCTTCCCAATTTTCTGCATCCCTGTTTGCATTTTTACCATTTCTGTCTGCTCTTCATCCTGTTCTGTGTTCTGTTTTTCTTTAACATAGGCTGAAAAGCATGTGATATAAACTAAAATAAGCAAAGTAGAATATTCTGAATCCGATGTAAATATGTACTTCAACACATCCGAAATAGAGTTACAGCTACATCTGCCCATTTTGGAACATGATACTGATCTTCTCAGTACTAATGAATGGCAGTTTGCCTTCTCTGTTTCAGACTTCTCAAACAAATTAGTTCATATCAGGTAATTAATACTTCACAAGACTAGAAAAGGCTCAAGAATTCCAAGTGTGTCATCCCAATGGAAATTAAATTCTTTAAATGTATCACTGTTGCCTAACATACTGACCAGTTTGGGGAGTGGGAGGTGTTATTGTTTTATGTTGAGGGAAAGATAAGGGGCAGGGCAGAGGAAACTAGTAAAATGAGCCGGTTCAGGATAGACAGAGTTTCAGAGCAAGGTAGATCAGAGTTTTGGGCATAGCTTCAGTCTTTGCTAATCAGCATTTCCCATGTAAAGACTGTGTAACAATTGGAATAGGAAACTCCTATTTCTTATGCTGTTATATCTGGCTGCTGTCCAGCTGATGTTAATATTTGAAGAACTCCCAAAGAAGACGATATGAACAGTTATATTTGGGATAAATACAGCTTGCCAACCTGTACTTTTTTTCTCTTCCTTCTTTATGCGTTTGAGGCGTTTCAGCATCCCACGTAAATCTGTGATACCATACTGAAAAGCAATTTTCTCATATTCAGAAGGAGGAGCTTTCCTCAGGATTTCCCAGACATCAACATCAGATTGTGATTCAGATTTTGCTTCACCTCTGCAGAAAGGGGTTTAGAGTATTTAAATGCCACTACTGAGAGGATTTAAAAACAGCTATAGGCTTTGCAAGCTGCATACTGGCTTGACAAAGCCAGTTCTTAATAAAAAAATTAGCAGCCTAAATTTTACTATATTATTGCATAAAATAATGAGATAAAATTAGTGACTATTTTTACTTATATATACAGTGATGAAAATCCAATCACTGTCCTGAAGGGTTTACTCTCTAATAGTCAGAGCAAATAAATATTGACCTTTAACGATGGGTAATGGAAACACAGGAGATTTACTTTCCTGTCGTGGTCATACACAAAACATACGGCAAAGCAAGGAATTGAACTGACATCCTGAGACTGCCTTAGAAACAAGGCAGTTGGTTTATGTTAATAAGAAGTAAGTCCTTTTCCACTCAGGATATTTTTTCTCTTCACTAAAATGAGTCACAGATTATTAAAATATGTATTGTCTATTGTAAAGACAATTGTTGGCTATAATAAACTATAAAATATAAAGACACATAGACTGGTGAGTAGTGGCAAACAAGACAGTATTTACAATGGGCTACTTATTTTATAGTTTAAACAAAGAACTAGTGATTATGGAAGAATTAATGTTTGGTTTAGCAAAACCAAGTGAAAGTTTGGTTGTCTGGCTTTGGGAAAGGCATTCTTTTTCTGTCATTGTATTTTTTATTTAAAATGTCATAAACAGAAAAAAATGGTGTAACCTTACCGATTTACTGAGCGTAAGAAACTGCTGTACTCCAGAGTGATGCAGAGAACCGTTTGGAAAAACATGCAGCATCCCGATGGGCAAGAAAAAGGGCATCAGGTGTTAATACAAGAGAGCCATGAATGTCATCTTCACCTTTAGCAAAACGTGCCTGTGCTTCAGTAGCAGGGAGTTGAAGGACCTCATGCAAAACCTCTGAAATAGGCTTAAGAAAAGTGCTGTTCCCTGTTGAAACCAAAGTCACTCCCACACTTTGTACAGTTCTGTTCTGCAGTTTATGTTATAAGCGTAAGCATTTCTGCTTATTCCTAATTATGGCTGATCGCCTTACAGGGAAACAAATAGCTCTACTTTGCTCTGTTGTCATGGAGTTGTTGCATTTTGGTAAACAGAGAAAGGATAAAAGAAGTAATATTTTCTTAAAAATTTCTTTAGGAAAAGGAACTTCCTGTGGCTGTTCCTTCTGCTATCAAGCAGATTCCAGTGCAGCAGAACACGCCCTTATGATGAAGCCATGTTCAGTGGTAAACCCCAAAAAGCAGATGAGTTATGCAGCAGGTAATGCGGAGAAAAGTGGAGGATTATTGGATGTATTTCCATTGTTTTCAGGAAAAGAACAGTCCCTTCTAACTACTGAGAAGACTTCCTTAATTTTTGCTTTAGCTTTTCCATTACTCAGTGTCATCTCACTGCTATATCTGGCAATACTGTTTTGGTGCATGCAAGCTGAAATACAAGAAATTTGATTGTAAATGAGGGTATAATCTCTTCCTTGGAAACACTAGTGTTTTCTAATCACAGGGAAAGGCTTGTAAGTTGCATGTGAAGAGGTACTAAAAGCTGAAGGTTGGAATTTATATAGTGTTTAATTGAGTTGTGAAAAAGAAAAGAAAAAAAGATCTTTGCCTCTGAGCAAAGGTTTCCCCATCCCCGTATTCCTTTTCACTATTTTGCATTTGTTAAAACATTCTCTTTGGTCCCATAAAGACACAGTTTCCACAGTTAGGCTGTGCTCTTCCACTAGCAACAGGAACTAAGCAGTGTACAAAAAGTACCAGAGCACTTGGACTCCTGTTTTTTCCCACCCTTACGTTACTCTCCCTGAACCCCTGGGGATCCTTATTCAGAGTGATCACCTCATAGGTTAACTATGCACTTGGGGGCATTCAGATGCAGCTTAGTGAACCTACTGTAAATGGAATATGCATCTGATATGTTTTAAACATATGTGGAGGGGTTAAAAATAGTTTTGTACATCCCAGAGATGGTTCCTTCTTATCCCGTTACTGTCAACTGATTGGACCCTGTCAGCTGTCACCTCCTTCAAGGTCTTTCCTCACTATCCCATGTAACAGTTCTGTGACAGCTGTTGCCTTCCTCTTGCCAGTGACCTCTCCTTGGCCCATGACATCTGTATGTCAACACCAGTTAATTAAATTACAGCAATAGGAGATACAGTATTAAATGAAGCTCTCTTTATTATAGTGGGAATGTTCATTACCTCTGGATTGGCGGGGACTTGTAAATTAGGTGGGAGAAAGCAGAAGTTGTAAAAGAATAATCTTCAGTTCTGTTTGAATCTGCATAGCTCTTGAGAGTTCCTCAGCATGCAGTCTGTTTTCCTATTCTATTGTAATGAAGAATACTTTAATTCCATGATGAGTTTTTATGCCCATCCATTCTCATTAGTATAGGAGTGCTCTTCAACCTGTAGTGTGTAAAGCCTGAAGGATCCACAAATTACTTCTAAAGTGGCTGTGAAAAACCACTAGGAGCAGTGAATTTATCATTATACTTGAACTCACTAAACGGAGATTTGTAAGTCAAGAAGGGTGAAAAACACTGATAAAATGCATTGAAATTTATAATCTTCTTTTAATGAATGATATCTCTGGTCTAACAAATAATGAACAGTTAAATCCACAAACTGGAAATGCTGGAGATTTTTAGTACTTTAGTTCTATCACTACTGAAAGCTAATTATGTAAGCAGAAGGGAAAGGCACTAGGAGAAGGGCTTTTAGCACTTCATTCCGGCTGCAGTCACTTTATGAAATTATGCAAAAATTTTCATGTTGGCCTCCATTTATTTGAAATTTTTTAAAAGAGATGAACAATTCTTTTTTGCCTTACATTTTCTATAGAAATTAGAATATGTGTACAACTGCTCTGTTTGAGCTCTCAAACCTGTACAGTTTTGATTACTGTCGTTATTCAGAAAGCGTATTTTCTCTACTTTAGAATTACAAAAAAATTCTAATGCACTTTTTGTTTCAGATTTCTCTGGGGTTCGTGATGAAACAAGAAACTTTGATATCAATGTCAGCTATAGAAAGTTTGATAGGTGTACTTTCTGTCTCGTCTAGCTGCCCCCCTTGAGAGTTCTGGTTGTAGTGTTAGTGCAAAGCCAGAATTCACTTCTACTTGGATACACTGCGTCTTGTATAACACAGGGCTTTGTATACCTATGTGACCTTGTTGGCCATACTGAAATTTGGGTGGGTTAACCTGAGTGAAACATGAGGCTATTGTGGCTTTATTGCCTTCTGTAACCAAGCTACTTCAGATGTCTACATGATCCTGTACTCTTTGTGAAGATAAAACACTTTTTATAAATAGTGCTACCAATACCTGAGCAGAGACTGAGCACAGATTCACAACATTCACCCAAGAGGTTGATTGTGAAAACGTAAACTGAGTAAGTTTAGATTCGCAAAGTGTGAGCCTAGTGACAAGTGTTTATAGTAACTTCAGGAGCTCGAAAGACAGAGTGAATGCCTGGGGGCCATAAACGGAAAGAAGCATGCTTGGAGTAATGGGATGATAATGAGCAATGGAAACTTCACTTGGAATAAAAAGAAATGTTTTGTAACAGAGAAGCCTGTACATTTATGGAATAAGTGACTTCAGTAATACGTTCACTTAACGTGTTTAAGGATGAATGGAACAACACTTCAATGCATATTTGATAGGAACCAGCAGGCATGTTATGCAAATTATTTTTCTGATTTTAATTTCTATTACAGTATGAATTCAAAGTAGCAGGTTATTGAGGAAATCTGGAAATTCAAGGACAATTTAAATTGTTCATAAAAGAAAGTGATGGTGAAAACGAAATGCATTCAGAGAAATACATTTACTTGTATTGAATGGTCCACCCTTAACTTCTACTAATTGTTTAAAAGCATTTTTGTCTCAGAAATTGGTGGCTGATAATTTTCTTTCATACTATCTAATTTTTGTCACACTCTACGCATAAGAAAGATAAAGATGCATGCATTATTTCAAACCAAATGGTTCTTATATTCAGTCTGACCCATGCATTTATAATAAAATGAAACACGAATCTTACTCTCTGTTGGCAACAGTGGAACCCAAAACATCCAGATTAAGATGGTGGTAAAAAGAGAAAAACAAGCAGACAGGTTATGAAAACAGATGTGGCAAGGAAGGATGAGAATGGAAGAGGAAATTCCACCAAAAAAGTGAAAGTAAAAGCAAGAAATAAGAATTGTAATCAGAAGAGTAAAGAATATTTACGTAATATTTATATAACATAGAATATCTTTATATATATAATATAGAGCTATATAATATGAAATTGTATAGCGTAATAGGAAAATTTAGATATCTACTAAGAAGACTCGTCCTCCCAGCTCTCTGATGCAAAGTACTGTGAAAACTTGGGGCAGAAAACTCTTAATAAGGCAGATTTATAGACAGGTGTTGTAAATTGTTGTTGTGTTTTTTTGGGGGGGGAGGGTTAATGAAAATGCTGGTGGAAGCATGTAATTATCCTAGTCCCAGCCTTTTCTGTCTTGGGAAAGATGAATCTCTCTTTTTTCTTTCTTTTTTCTTTCTCTAGTATAAACCTAGCAAAAATACAGAAAATACTGAGTATTTGAGGAAATTGCCGTAATTATCTGTCATCCTTTTTCCAGTTAGAGCTTCTTCAGGAAAATTACAAGGATTCTACAAAAAAAAACCCTACAAGAATTTATGAAACTTTCAGTTATGCTAGTTTTAGTGTTTTCAGAGTTGTTCAACAGAAACTGATTACATTCTTTCTCTAAGTTTATGGATTTTTACTCACCTCTTCTTCAGTAGGGCACTAAAATTAAACTCTCCGCCTTCTTCATGTCCCTCTGTACTGTATTGTAACAGAAAATAATTATTAATTTCAGAAGGAACTGGGAATACCTTGTGAGACTATATCATTGTGTAGAGAATATATTTTTATGGGAGAGTGGTAGATGGGTTTAAAATTACTTAGAATGTGCATTGACATGGAAGGTGACTTAATTAAGCTCTTTGTCCGCATTGGTCTGCATATAGGTTTAAGAAATATATTTAATGAACTTGTATTTTTTCTGTACTGATTATGGATGAAGTTGTACAGGGTATTAATTTGGTGGTCATTTTGATCTGGAATGTATTCATTATCATAAAGACGTCACTGAAGCTTTCCTTTAGAATCATTAATGCTTTAGGAAAGTTGTAGTTTTAGGAACGTGGATATTGTTTTCAGTGTGGAGAAGTATTTAACCAACATTTTTGTGGGACTTTTTACGATCTAAAATAATATTTTTTTTCTAGTATTATCCCAGATGTAATTGTTTCTTAAGGCTCTTTGTGATTCCAGCGTTCGTTATACTGACAGAAGTGCCACATCATTAGTGTGTGGGAGAGTTGAAGGAGGAATTCTGTGATCTGACTTTGATTCTGAGATGAGGTTCAATATGCAGTTGTTCAACAAGCATCATGGCGAGCAATATTGTGATGAATTGATTCATGAGATCAAGAACTAACAAGTTCTTTGATGTCTAATTCTGTCTGTTGAATATGATGAACTCAGATGGAATGCACAGTGTTATTTTTGGTGTTCTGAATTAGAAGTGTTTTAGCTGTGCTTCTGAACATTTAAAGTATAGATCTACTCAGAAAACTTAGCGTATATTCACTAAAATCACTTCTTTGGGTTTAATTCCTAAAAATTCACTTCAGGAATTTGATATAAAAGTGTTGGAAGTTACACTGGATTTCAGAACTATTGATTATTCAACTTTGCAAAAAAAAAAAAAGGTCTTTTTGCATTCAGACAGGGTTTAGAAAGTCAAAATGGATTTTCTTTGTCTCAGTCAGTCTCCCATCATCAATGTTCAGCTGCTCCTTGGCATCTTTGTTGTCTTGAGTATAAGAATCTCGTGATGCCATCTCACAGCATTCAGATTCTTCCAGCAGCAACATCTTATATTTAGTAATCATTTTGTGCACAGAAATTATTCTTTTCAGTTCTGCTGGTGATAGTGGTAGCCCATAATGCTGTCTCTGTCAATACACAGTGCTAGTTGCTTCAGAGAAATCAGTCTGTCTGTAGCAAGTGTAAACCAAAATGTCAGGAAAGCGCAATATTGCAGGAACAAATATTTTAAAAAGTAAGAAAACAGCCTCAACAGATAAATGATGGGCATTTTAACAGCAGACTTGATAAAATGGTAGAGAAAAAAGTGCCAAACTTCTTGTGCTGCTTGACAATGCAAGGTTAGTGAGAATAAGTAGCAATTTTGAATCAGTGCAATTTTTAATATGTTGTGAGACGAGATCTTTTTATTAAGAAAGTACCATTTTTACTTCTGGGATTACTTTCAAAATAGTACAGTACTGGAAAGGATAATTTTTTGGGTATAATGCTCAAACAGAAAAGTGTATGTTTGGCCACTTTATTCCCTACTTTCAGGAAATTTACAATGTTTGCAGGCATAAAAGGTACATAAAAATCACTAGTATAATCCTAAATTTGAAAAGACCTTCTTGTGATCAAATATTCAGGAAGTCAGAATCTACAGCTGGGAGAATAACTAGTCACCTTATTGCTTCCCACAGGGTACTAAAATCAGATTTTCAGGAAAGCCCAGCAATCGATGTTTAGCTTTCCTGAGGTATAAGACCCTCATAATTACTTTAACATGCACTGAGTTAAATCTAATCTCAGAGTTCGTATTTCTGTTATGGTAGAAGGCATTGGGACCAAAAGGCATAGGGTGGGAAAATTAATGATACTGGGATAAAGAGTGTGCCAGGAAAGAACAGATTTTCATATACCTGTGTCTTGGTACAATTCTGTGAGCAGTGCAATTTTAGTCAGGATGTGCTCAGTAGAGAGGGAAAGAAGTAAAACAGAGGGGGCAGACATGCATATAATTTGAAGTTACTTTTTTCTTCTAACAATGATGAGAAGATGCCACTTGCCAAACACATGCCTTTTCTGTAGATGAATCTGCCTCTCACTGAAGTAGCAAACTACTCTTTTCATTGTTTATACTCACATTACTACTCATTTGTATGTATTTGTCTCATATAAATACTACGTACTATAAACAATTTATTTTGAATTTAAGCTGCAGCTAGTTCTATGGTTATTTTTTTCTTTTTTTTCTTTTCCTAAGCAGAGAGAGACAGTTCATTGTTAGACTTGAATTTGTCTGCTGACACAGACAATGGCTACCTGAGAAAGGCTGAAGTCATCCGTCTCCCCCCTCCTGCCAGGCTCCTGAGTGAGGGTATCAAAGACAAAGCTTCAGATTTAAACAATTTGGTTCAAAATTTGGCTCAATTCTTACAGAAGAAACTTAAAATCTGAACAGCCTGAAGCTACTCACTCTGCACTCATTTTGAACTGATTCTAAATCTTTTAATTGTGCTAGCAAGTAGAGAAATTCTTGAAGCCTAATTTCACTACAGTAAAATAACACAATGCAGCTATGTACTGAGTGCCCCCTATTTAACAGGCATCACAGCGAGGTTGGTCAGCTACCTATACACGGATTTGACTGTAGATAAATTCTGCAAGCCTTTTTTTAGTTCTTTGTGATAGAAAGTTACAAAAAAATTCTCATATAAAAATAGCACTTATATGGCAAAAACTCAAGGAGCTGCCACAGATTATTTGTCCCCTATGTTAGAGAAATAGATGTCTGCTGGAATATTCTTGGTCTAGTAGAAATGTAAAAACTAAAACAGAAACTGAATTACACAAAGGGAGAAGAATTACTTAACAGTGAAAAAGATATGTTGTTAATGTCTAAATAAAAAACCTCAATCAACTAATTTTGCAAACTTTACTAATAGAAAGGAACATTATTCCATTAAATCATCTATCAATTCAGCCAGTATTACAGATGTAGGGAGAGTAGCCTTTTCAACACCAGTGCAATACCTTGCAGTCTTTAATATCTAAGACTACGTATATCTGAGTTTTTACACAGACGTTTATGGTATCATTGTCTTAATTCAATTAATCTAATTGTAGAACGTGAAAACAAATACAATTGAAATGCTTGTATTAAAGATACCAGTGATAGGCTACTTACAGACCTCACATCAAACTCCACTCCTTTGTTTAGCAAATGTTTGTATTAAGGTACATGTGGTTCCTCGAGCCAGACCAAATCAAGACTAGGCACTACACAGAATCTTTTCCTTCTCTATTGGTCTATGTCTGGAGTGCTCTTTACAGGTCTGCAAAAAAAGTGCTGAAGTTCTTGGTAGAATTATACACATTATCAACTGCATAATTGAAGACAAGCATGATTGCGATGCTAGTGTAAAGCATAGACGATTTCTAGTTGTTGTATAGTATTTTAGTAGTAGAAATATTTTCTCAATAGAAATATTTTCTTAATAGACACCCCTACCTTTGTGCTTGTTTGTACAACTGATTTGCTTTTGGTTAGTTTTGAAAGTAAGGAATTCTAAGCAGAAGTATAATCTGATCTACGTAAGTTTCTACTGTACGTACGTGCGTCGGAAGGCAGTGCGAATATCCAAGTCTCCAGTTATTGGTGCTTCTGATGTGACAAAAAATGATGAACAAAAATGGGAGAGCAAGTGAAAATAATGCAAAAATACAGTGCTAGTTCAAAAGTTTTTAATTTCCAGACTTCTTTTTTTTGGTGTTCTTGTATTGTAAACCATGATCAATTACATATCGAAAGATTGAACTTTCAGCTTTAAACATGTAGCCTTCAGTAATTAGTTTTCAACATCCAATGTTTAATATATTAATGAATTCTGTCTCAGACTTTATAACAGCCTGCAGCATGATGAACTGTCTTATCTCTTGTTTGTCAATTCTCCTGCTGGTAAGTTTTACTTTCAATAGTGGCTTCACAGGGTATTTAAATCCTAATGAGAAAACCACTGAATATCAACCGAATATTATTACTAACAATAAATTGCAATCCACCCTCTGAAAGCAAAGGTAAGTTCCTGGAAATATGCAGAGATGTACAGAAAATCCATTGAGGATGTTGCATAGAGAGAACTTTATTACTCTGTTGTAGGCTTCTGTTGGTATAAATAGGTGTACTGCTACTACTGGGAGAAAAACTGTTCTCAGTCACAGATCCTAAGTCTTATTAGTCCCACAGCCAACAAGTGAAACTTCAAAAATGAATGCTGCTGATTGAGTACCTTCAATAAACTTTTGTCTTTGCATATTAGGCTGTTTGGTTGCTGGACGCAAATTAGTGTTGCAATCCCTTCAACAGAAACACTGAAAGAGGAAATGGGCCAAATGTTCAGCTCTTTCAGGTGGTACATGCTTATACTGTTTTACCTGAACTCTTCCACACTAGAGGGAAATTGATGTTAAAATGTACTTCCTTTTCAATTGCTGATAAGCTTTTCAGTATGGCA
Organism: Steatornis caripensis; assembly: GCA_013398225.1. Classification (NCBI taxonomy): domain Eukaryota; kingdom Metazoa; phylum Chordata; class Aves; order Caprimulgiformes; family Steatornithidae; genus Steatornis; species Steatornis caripensis. The sequence continues at coordinate 315,499 of VZSC01008480.1, read as the reverse complement.
GTTGTGAGCATGGCACCATGTATTATGTAAAATGAGCCATCTAATCTTAAAGCAATTTTATATCACAAGGTGCTTCTGCATAACTTGAATTTATCAATAAGAAAGGATTGATAATAGTGTCATATGTATAAATATTTCCATTTCCCCCTTTTTTTTCTTTTAAAGTATCCATTTTTATTACTGAGCTTTTCCCAAAGTAGGAATGGGCCTCTCTTTTATTCCATTGGAATTAAATATCATGAGAGAATGGAACTGAAATAGGAATAAAGCCAGAGAAATGTTGGGCTGATTTGCATCTTTCTGTGTTCATTGTTTAAGAGCATTACAGTTCTGACTTGAGTGGCATCCAAGTGTTACTTCTAATGTTCTGTATCTCTGCCAACCCATCCCAGTCCTCATTTGTGGGCCCCTGTAAGTGTACCTGTAGCTCTTCAGGTCGATACTTCAGACCTATGCTTGTCTAGTAGCCACTGCGTACCAGAAAGAATTGTTGATGGGCATACAGGAAGGGAAAAAAAAATAAAGTAACAAGGTGGTGGGACTTCATCTTACCATTGACTGTCAAGGTGAAATTAGAACTATCGAACTTGTCCTTGGTAGATACCTCGCATCTGTACCCTCCTGCAAAAGTCATGTTTGCTTCTATAATTTCCATTTCAAAGGTGTACACCTAGAACAGACACCAATTATAGGATTCGTAAGTTAGAAAATGAAATGGTCAAATAGCGAGTGAGGGAGAATGGAGCATATCAAGGCATGGAGAGAAATAGACAAGAGATGAAATATGTCTCTGTGTTCTTTCAGGATTAAGAATGTCTTGAGCATGTAACTCATTATGGTCATAAAAATTACAGATACCCCTATAATTCTGTGGGAACCGCTGAAGAGTGTTAGTACTGGTCTTCCAGAGGATACAGTGTTATATTAGCAAACTATGTTGGTGTACTGATGTGAGCAGTCATCATACACACTAATTCTATGTATATTGGAAACAGGGATAGAGCTTTCATTTAACAAATACATCCTCTACCCAGAATGTGTACAGTACATTTAAAAATTCAGCAAAAGGAGTGACTAATGTGAGCAAGTCTGTTCCGTTCCACCCAGGAGAGGGTAGTAGCGTTTCATATACCACACAGGATGAGAAGTCATGGTACAGAATCTTGTATCCCTGTTTGTGTATCTTTCAAAGCATCTGTGCTAAAAATGGATCTTAGCCATTTAAAGTAGTCTAGACAATGCAGGAGAACAATAAATTCCCAAACTAATAGCTGAACACTTGATGTATTAAAACCAAGATAGGCTATACTTAGATATCTGACTGATTTAGTATTTTCTCTTAAATATAACAGGTATCTACTACTTGAGGGGTGGATGGAGGGAATACTGCAGTAGGTAGTGCCAAACTGCTTCTCTAGTCCTCCAGGCATTTTCTCATTTCATCACAGATAAGGTATGCAAGACTCTGTACATAGTGCTTGTCTCTTGTTTGCATGATCAAAACAAAATATAACTTCTGTGCATAAGAACAGTGTTGTGTGTAGCTTTGGGTACCTTAATATCAAAACATTTCTGTATTAGCTTATATTTTCCCCAGATTAAAGATTGGTATCTAGAAGACTGGGAACCTTACTCTGCCAGTTGTACCTTTTTATTTCGATCATAATTGTCATGTAGCTGGAGGTGTTTCCCCACTTTGCTTCCCAGGTCCATCCACTTTCCTTTGAACCATTTCACTGATGGTTTCTTCAGCAGGCTCTCACCTGCCACTTTGGCAGTGAACGTGATGTTTCCACCTTGTAATGGAAGTAGGTTAAAATAAGATTATGAATAGTGTTTAATTTCTCTGTTATATCGCTGCTGTCATCCTGTACATGGAGAACTAAATAGTCAAGCAACAGGTATGGTTTACAACACCACTTGACTTCGTACTCACCAACAGTGACTTCTCCATCCTGGGGTCGTGTCACGAAGAGCCCAATAGGGTCCAGAGGCTCTTCTGGTTGAGTCCCAGCAGATGCAACTGAAATAAAGATCAGAATTACTAGTTAGAACTTTCTGCATCAGCTTGTGTTACAGCCTATATAGTGAATTTGTTAAGTAATTTCAAAATATCTCTATATGTTTCTTCTGTATCTAAGATTCCTTGTTCTTTATTTTCTGTCATTCCTCACTAGTGATCTGCTTTCAGCTACTGTCTCTACCTCACTGACTCTAAGGATTCCCCATTGCTGTTCTTCCCTTCTGTTAATGAACCAGACTTGATAACAGTGTTAGTTCTCTGTTACCTTCTGTATTTTGGCTGCTTTCTACTGGTGGAGCAGGCGACTCTGAAGCAGCTGGGGCTGGAGCAGCTTCAGCAGGAGTGACTGTCTCACCCTTTTCTGGAAATGAATGCGAGCCAAGATTAGAGAAAGTCATGTTTCTACTTCCTTTTTGAAGAATTTTTGCAAAAGAACAGCTTTTAAAATATGTTAGGAAATGCAGAGAAATTATCTGTGGTTTTCTAGAACTTAGAGGATGTGCTGGAAGGAGAAGGGGCCTACTGAAGCTAGAGGAGGCTCTTTCTTTTGCTGAGCTTGGAAAGAACCGATGCCTGGGTTTTTAAATTCTATAGTCTTGATGTGTAGAAGCTGATGGTTAACACTTTTATTTCCTGTTAACTTCAGTGTTCTAAATAGAAAAGATAATGAGAAATGATGCAACTATTATTTTTGTAAATAGTTTGCTTATTCATGAGATTTTGTTTAACTCTGCTGTTGGAATGTAATGTTCCTAATGCTATTGCTGTGTGCAGCTTGGGAAAAGCTCTAGACAGTGCTAGTAATCAATATGGAGAAAGTATTTTAAAATTCCGTCTATCATTTCTTCCCCTGGCTCATGGAAATTTAGGGCCTCTCAATAAAACCATGACCTCACGGACAAATTCAGGCAAATGCATTTGGTGCAATGGGGAAGATAGAAATGTATGAAAAGGGAGTAGGAGTGAGCAACTGGGGCAGATGGAGGGAGGTAGAATTTCTTGAAACAGATCGGTTGCAGAAGGATTTTTTTTCCCCATAGTTACCGGAGTCACTTCCAGAAAGGGCCTTGCCTACCTCTCACACAAGTCCCACATACAGTTTTCCAGCTATTTGCAGTGTCTTTTCCACCAGAGATTTCTGGCCCTGTTGTGCCATGTGATGACTAATTTGAATGGCTCCTCTGTCACAAAGGGAGGTGGCTGTGTCTGGGCAAGTTAGGCTTCCATTTCTTTTATAACAGAGAGCTGAAATTATTATTGTTTGTGAAAACAATAATGAATGATCCAGTTACTCTTTTAACAATCTAATCTTAGTAAGGTCTGAAAAACAAGACAGTGAAACATATGAACATGAGTCAGCCCTGCTCTCAGAAAATTTATGCCTTTTACCCTAAACTCTTTTCAGGTCTTGAAAGAAAAGTGTGATTTTAGTTTTGTATTATTTTAATAATTAAGTATCAAATTCTACCACTTTTATTGCTATTGGATCTTGTCCAAATAAATTTCAACTCAGTTTTCACTGGGAAGAACTAAACCTTATTCTAACTATTGTAGCATAGATGCTCCCATAACTTGGATATGTAGCTGTTTAGAAAAGCCTGGTTTTGACACATTAATATATCATGTATACAGGAAAATTATCTCTCCTTTGGCATCCTAATGTCTCCATCACCAATGTGTGCTTGTCAGAGGTGTATTGGTTTTGGGTAAAGATTACACTTTCAAATTTGCACTGCCTTTTCATCTGGAATAGGATGTCTTATCTCCTGTTCAGTATTTACCAGTGTCTTTTCAGTTGACCAGAAGATCTCACTACCATCATGTTGCCAGAATAAACAGTGATAGCAAAGGAGAGGAGGTGATATAAACAATCTGGGTTTAAGGCTTTTCACCAAAATAGAAAGGGAAACTAAAATACCAGAAGTGGTAAATGGGGACTAATTTAGGGGGGAAAAAATGAATCAGGAAGGTCAAAATATTTCAAAAAATGAGTAATTTCATCTGTCCTCAGCATCTTCAGACATCTTTCATGAGAAAATTTCAGAGAATTTGGCTCTTCATAGTTTTTCTCAGGAAAAGCCTGGGGAAGTTTTTCAGTTTCCCATGTAACTGATCCTTTAATGCATACAGAGGTAGTAACGATAGGTGACACACAAATAATACACAGGTTACTCTTCGTATTCAAGTCCTGCTTGAAGTATGTATTTTTATTGGCAGGTGATTTTGAGACAGTTTTGGGGAACTTACGAGCTCCTGAAAACGTTACAGCGTAACTTGCAAATTTTTTGTCAGTAGTTAAAATCTCGTATTTAAATAAAATAATTTTTTAAAAAACCCTAAACGGGCGTAAGTTGTAGGCATGTGAGGTTAGGTCAGGTTAGGTTAGACTAGCTTTGCTTTGCTTTTCAATAGCTACGTTGAAAAGCTTGACAGAGAATTCTAAACGTGTACATTGAGATTTCCTCTGTGATCCCCACTGAGGACTTCTGACATTTGGAAATGGGTGTCTTAGCCACAGGAAATGTATTCCTCAGCTTAATATTAATGAGTAGCTTCAAATAACTGGGCAAAATAGATGCATTGGTGGTAGAGAAATTGTACAGTGTTAAGTTAGGTTTATTTCCATTGACCTCATTCATGAAGCTTGCATGTGGGACTGGAAATACTGATGAAATTTGAATTGCTTGGGAAATACTGTACCTGGTTCCTTGACCTTGAGTTCAAATTTGATTTTGGAACTTCCAGCTATTACAGCGTATGTCACATCATCTTCTTTTCCTACATTATTGATTGTCAGTGAATGCTTGTTTCCTTCTGCCTTGATGGCATATTTCTCACTTTCAGTAATTTCTGTACCAGCTCTCTGCCACTTCACCTTGATGCCGGCTTTTTCCGTCTCTGCTTCAAACACAGCTGTGCTTCCGGCTGTCACCTCTGTTGTCTTCGGCTTCTTGGCAAATGCAGAAACTAAAAAAAGAGAGAGGGCTAGCTAAAATCTGTTTCGCAATTGTGGCATATCTGGTGTAGTCAGCTGTTGTGGCTGCAACAGCTGTCTCCCTTCTCTCCCATCTGCTCATGCAAGATATAAATTACAACACTTTCCACAGAGAAGTTGTTGAATTGTCTTTGTGTTTATCGAGTTCTGTCTCTGACTGAGATGTCATATGTTCTCCATATTGTCATGAAATAAAATGGAATGGATAGCAGACTCATCTCACTTTCCATCTTCCTCTTTCTTTCCCCCATAATGAGTTCTGATTTTTCATGTGAATGTTTTGATCTATGACAAGATGATATGATATGTATTCTTACATGTCAAGCTCTCTACATTAATTTGCCGTGCATTTTTATTTAGAAATAATAATTCTGTCCTAACAGTTGCTTAATACAGTTGTTAAACAGGATCAGGATCTGTTCCTCCAACAAAACTGCAGTTTGTGCAGTAACCTGTGCCCTAATATACCACAATGAATTAATGGTGCATCTTTAGTCCGTTTGTTTTGGCTGATCAAGGCTTTAGTGGAAAGAAATGCACATCCCTGTGATGGCCCCTGTAATTTTATCCCAGGTAAAATAATATCAATTTTTGTTCGCATTCAAATGTTTTAGTTCAGCATTAAAAGTTAAAGTACTTGCCTATGTAGCACAGCAACTAGTTTTCTAATTAGTTACAAGGTGGATCAAAATATTTCCTCTATGTGTCAAGAAGTACTTATGACACTTATAATGAGAATGAATTAGATTACTAATATAGGGGTGAACAAGCAAAAGCCAAATGGTCTGGTTTGGTTCGTATGTAATCAAAGTAGCACAATAGAGAGAATTTTGAAAGCAAGCAATATATCATGATTTTGGTCCATAAGTATCCTAATCTTTGTTAAGACTAGATTTTAATAAGGTAACATTGTACTAATATTTTTACCCTGATGTATTTATTTAGATTTCTTCAACTTTATTTTGAATCCATTTTTTCATTTTATGCTCATGTTTTGATCTTAAAGAAATCTGCTATCTTTTTTGCTGATTTCCAAGCTTTTATAAGATATTAGTAATTTCATCACATTAATTTATATGCCACCTCTGTGGCAAGTTGTCTATGGCTTTTCTACTTGGGCAGCAAAAAGAACTCTTCCAAACACCACAACAATGGTTATAATTAGCTTTAAACTTTTGATTCTGCTTTATAAAAATGAAAGGAACATGGCATAGAAATATTTTAAAGGAAATAGTTTATACTCAGTTCAAACAGGTGCTTTAGTTAGTATAAATGGTATATTACTAGCAATATCATCTGTGGATTGTACAAAATCTCTATTGCTGTAGCATGTCCTCAGACTGCATAAATTAATTAACCTCAGTTTAGTTGTATCTGCAAAGATTTCATCTGATGGCCTTGCGCCTTCAGTCATAACACAGTTCACGTTTCTTGCTTTGTTTTGTAAAGGATTCAAAGCTGCTTAAACATCAATTAAAATATCTTTTAGAATTTAGTATGTGTTGTATATATTGTTATATAAAAAACCTAAGTTACATTTTTCTCTTTCTTTTTTCCCTACATTTTATGTATTTCATGAAAAACCAATTTTGGTTTGTGCTGAGCCTATAGTAGCCTTGAATGAGCTCCTTTTGTATTCTTACGCATGCTTTTCTTCCATGTTAAGATATAAGTGTGTGAAATTTCTTCTGGGACTGGAATGTCTCTGCATGCTTTTATTTGCGCTTTTTTTAACCTCAGGCCTGTAAGTGGTGTAATTGTTCTTAAACAGAATATAGTACTGTGTAGAATACAGGGCTCTATACTATAGCGTAATACTCAAATGCCTGTTACCAGTTGCACATCTTTTGAGATAGTATTGCACTTCAATAAATAACATGTCAGGGTATACTTTGATGTAGTGTATCGTGAATAATTGCAGAAGAGTTATTTTAGACAGGAGGTTTGATGTACAGAATTCAAAAGACGTGTAATGTTGGCCAGGCTACTGCATAGTGGGGAGGCAGGTTCGTTCTGGAACCCACTCCTGAGATACCCACAATCTGACTCTTCTTATGACCCTAGAGATAAAGCAGCTAAGAGGCATGTTTTTTGTCTCTGAGTGCTATCATCATTACTCCCCTATTTAAGCACGAAATGATCTATAAATATATTAATTACTTAACAGCAATGTGGCCTGTAAGGGTTCCGGCCTACAAATGGCAAGGTTTCAAGACATGCATACTTGGAAGTAACTCTCTGATCTTCTGCACGCCCTGCAAAGTGATTAGGTTTCTTACATTTACTTTAGATGACTCAACAAAAACAGATTGTTGGACAGAACTACGTGCACGGTGAGAAATCTCCACTGCCACATAATATTTCTGACTTTTGGGAAATCTAAACACATATGTGGAAGTTTACAAGTAAGCCTCCTTGACTTTTTTTATCTCTCTCTCCCGTTCCTGCCAAAAGACTCATTTCAGTTCCAACTTAAAATGATTGTGAATACTTCCACTAAAGCATAGAACTGAAAACCTCCCAGAACTCCCATGAGAATAAAGGCTATTGTTGAGAACTCACTTTTTCACAGGTAAAGGAGGTTCTGTCATTTTCCTGCACTTGAGATTCAGAGTCAGTGGGTGACAGCGTTCAAAGTAGTGTCTCTCTGTATCCATCTGTATTCCCTTTCATCTTTGACTGTTCATATTTGCAAAGGAAAAGTAGCAATGTACGGTTGGAAATTTTACAGGAAATTACTTTGTTGCAGAAGAGAAATCCCTGAACAAGCGTGTGAAGAGAATGCCATCATTTTCCCTTCTGGGGGAAAAATGGGCTGCTTAATAGAAGAAAGAGAAGTGAGAGAGCAGCTATTCCCGGTCTCCTTCATTATGGCTGCTACTTCAAGTAACACATAAATCCAAGTTCACCAGCAGATTTTTTTTCTCATGCAGTTATACCAACCTAATCCAGCTATTTCCTCATTAGGAAAGTTCTGAAACACCACCATTCAAAACTTCTTGTCTGTCCCGAGAGCCTCACTTTTTCCTGCTTTTATGAGAATCACATTCCCCATCTGGCAATCTCTCTCTCACTTCAACACTTGGCTTCTCCCCAGATACACCCCTCTGAGTTCCATATGTCCATCCCATACTCAAAAGACTTCTGAATACGACCACCATCACCAGGCTGTGGAAAACCCAACGACTGTGACACCTCTCATGCGATGTTGTGTAATGTCTTGCAGCTCTTGTGCCTGTCAGGCACTGACAGATCTCAGGCACTATCATGTGTTTATCCAGACTCCAGTCGAACATGCGCTTAGGAGCCGTTGGGCTGGGGCACCTGATGGCCAAGTAGCCCATGTCCTCAGCCACACATTTTATTAACTCTCTGCTTCCCAGTAAATTCTCACCCACCCTGCACTAATAGAGACAAAGGTGAGATTAGTACTAACATACTACAGTAATTCTGGAAACAGGGCAGAGATGCACTTGAGTTACCAGTGCTGATGATGACAGGAATTATTGAAGAGAAGGAGAGCAATGGGTGCTTTGTGTGTGTGTGTGTGTTTTATGGGGATGGATTTGGGATTGCTGTGGGGAGTTAACGGGGGAGAGAAGAGGGACATGGAGCTAATGAAAGAAAATGAGGCTGGAGCCAGTTTGTACTAACCCATTTTTCAGCACTTCACTTCTCATATCCAGACCTTCCTAATCACTTCTAGCTTCTGTAATGCAAAGAACTTTGCATAACTTCTGATTAATGTAAACCAGCAAATTTCTACCCCAGGCAGGAGAGGAAGCAGGGCACGTGTGTCTTCCAGAAAGCTTTTCGGTGGCTAATGCTGCTGCTACTGCAACTTGCATGCAGCACCCATCCTTTAAAAGTCTTGTAACACATGAAGATGCACACACCAGCAATACAGTTATGTATGTTACATGAGTTACAGCTTCATTTATTAGTAATAAAAAGCTCTGTGTGGAGGTCCATGATCAGATTGCATTTTGATAATAATTTATTAATAATTCTTTCCATCAGGAGGCTGAAGAAATACAAAATACATTTGCTTTTGGCCAAATTAAACTAGAATGAAATAATTTAAGTTCCAAAAACTATTTCCTTCACTTTTCACCTAAATAAAATAATAAAACTAGTGTTCTGCCTTCCTACTGCTGCCATTTATTAAATCTTCATACTAGCACCTTCATGCTTTCTCCCTTACTTTCTGGCCTGCTTTGAAGCAACCTCCTTCTAACACCCACCATCAACCTAGTTTATGATTCTACTTCAAAACTTTTTCATACTCTTCTATGCAAAAACCTAGAAAATGGTTAATCTACTACCCAGGCCACTATCTATTGTAGTAATAATTGTTTCCTTTGCTCTCTTGTTGAGCTATCTTTCTATTTACTGTGATTTTATTTGGTAAGTGTTTTTAGGCAAAGACTGTTTTTCTGTTGTCTTTGTACAGCATCCAATTGTTAGGAACTATCTACTAAGTACTATTGTATCTCCAATGAGAATAAAAGTTAGTATTAGAAACCAGAAGAGACATCCACATTTGATTATTGTCAGAAAAAATGGAAACAAGATGTATATTAAAATAATGTTTAAATAGCTAGAATAATTTCAATTCCTAGCCACATTCTCTAAATAATTTGGCTTGTTAAGAATCACAGGCATTAGGTGAAAACCTTTTCCTAAAGTCACGGAATTTCAAAGTATGTGTGAAGTATGTGAAATGAAAGAGAAGAGGAAGTGTGGATTCAAGAAGTGTGATTTTAACCAGATAGAGTGATAGAGGAGAGCCATTCTCTTGTTGTTGGCTGTTTTTTTAATTTCATCCTGCTTTTCAGAGTGGTGGCTCTGACTTCAGCTCTTCATCTTCATCATTTGTGATATGCACATGGAGGAGAGGAAGGTAAGCACTTAAGAATGTGTGTTAGATAAGGCTTTCAAATAATATTTCTGCCTTTCTGAAATAAAAACTGTTAAAGGTGTAAATGTTTGGGGAGAATCTAATATATCTGGTTGAATGCACATGCTACAAACTCCAGCAGAAATCTGTGATGAGTGCAATTGGAAAAATTAGTTACAGGTTTTCTCCCACAAAGGTTGAGTTTTCTTACAGCACATTCTGTGTATTTGGTATTAAAATATGTATCTAGCCAATGAACTGAATCAATATTACAGTATTAGCTTTTGGAATTCCTTAATTTGTTAAGGCTTCATGTTGAAAATTTATCTTTGCTTTAGTACTTTCACTTGGCATCTGGTTTTCCTTTTATACCATTGGCTCTTCCATTGAGTTAAAAGCCAAACTGGGCATAAGCTGACTTCAGTAACGGAGCTTGTAAATTCCTTGCTGAGGAACTATATAAAGATGCTACGCATTCCTCGGTCGGGACCTAAGTGGCTTCTTGCAATTACAAGCTTAATCATCCCGTGATCCAAAAGCTATTGAACTACTCAATCTTATCGTTCCTTGCCTACTTCAGCAGCTGAGATTGTAAATTCCTGTAACATGAGCAACAGGCAAGGAATAGTTTCACTAAGCAGAGTCACCTCTCTCTCTATGCATCCATCATGCTTTCTGTAAAATGAGGATAATAATGTTCAGCTTGCTTTGAATTTCAACTTACAAAAGAGGAAAATATATCTATATGAATTATTATTATTTATTTTTGCATTACTGTAATGCACAGAAGTTCGTTATCATGGAGTAGTACTTTACTGTGCTAGGTGCTTGCAAGTGTAAAAAAGTGATCTTATATTCAAACTAAAATTCTTCTACTCCTCATTATGCAGCATTGATTATTATTATCAATGCCAAATACCTCTGTGTGTTTACAAGCCAGGTTATTTATAAGCCCTTGATAAAATTTTGTAATCTGAACTGCAAAATCTAGCCTCCTCAATCTATAAAATATGTGAATAAAAATTGACTGATTTTCAGAGAAGATGAGTGATACCAGACTTCTCCTTTTCCGGATATATTAATGCACGTTTCCCATTAAGTCCCATTTATCTACTAAAATTTGGTGTTTAAAAAGTCAGTTGTTTTCTCTTAATGTTGCAAAATATTGTTAGGGAAAGGATTGGGGTTTATTTTTAACCTTTCTGAATTTTCACAACAAAAAAAGCGACCAAAACTTTCCAAAAAGTGAGCCCTTAAACAGAGATTAACTGTGACATGTTTAAATCAAAGGGAGAAGAACGTAAGGTTTCTGCAACAGAACCCTGCAAAAAGTGATGTTTTTAATGTTTGATTGTTTGCTCTGACAATAAATTGCTACAGGTCTTCTAAGTCCTGTTGCTCTTGGGGAGTGTATAGGTTTCCTGGAAAGCTATGGGTATTCTTTTGGTATTCCGTAAATAAATAAGGCAGCGCCTTATCCCAAAGTATTTTAGTTGGACAGTTTAAAGTAAAAGAATGTCAACTGAAAAATCTGCTTCACTGTTTTAGGTTTTGTGGTTTGTTTTTGTTCTTTTTTTAACATGTAAAATGTTTGTTAAAACAGCAGATATAGATAGAATATCCCTGATCATTCTCTGGCATGAAGCATTTTCCTTCGTGTGAATTGCTAGATGGTTATTCAGCCCTTGTGAGATTATGCTCAACATTATCCCATCTTGAAATGATTTGAGCTGTGTAAACAACACGAAATAGAAAACCAAGGAGATTAATGTCTCTTGGGAGAATGAGAAGATCCCCGCTAGAAGTTATGGGGCATGTGACTGGTTCTGTCTCAGTCACAGTGGGTAATAAGAGCTTTTCCTCCCCCTGCTGTGATAATCACAGTGTTTGGGTTGGTTTGTTCATAAGAATTTGGTAGGATTAGTGATTTTAGACACTTGTTAGATTTCTTTGGAGAAATAAGCTGGAATAGAATTTCTCTTCACCATTAGCTAGCAAAGGTGGGCATCTTTACAAACAGAGGAGATGCCTCTCATCCACAGAGACTGAAAATGTTAATTTAAAGGCAGTTAAGCCATTAGAAATCAAAAGTCACAATGCCTAAGTGATCACACTGTCAAATTTTGCTTACTTTTTCATATTTCTTTTTGCCAGCATTGTCAATCACAAGCATTAGACATTTCAATAGATCTCAAAAATCATGTGACTTTAAAAATAGAATATGATTATGAATGTCTTATTTTTGGGGTGATTGCTGAACCTTTACAGCTTATATCTTCAAGGTTTTCTCTACAATTACAAGGTCTCGTATATACTTTATATACTATTCTACTTCCATCTAGTTTCAGAAACTGCAGCTTTAAGAACATCAAATGATGATAAAGTTGTGATAAAATTGAAGGATTGGTGACACCACTGTTGCTTTAGAGTTATCATATAGCAGGAACGTAAATAATCTTGTTAATTATGCTTCAGTGCTTTGCAATTCTTAATGGGAGACACAGGCTGGATTTGTGCTCTGCCTCTGGCAGTGGCTGATTCCAAATATTTTGGCCAAAATGAAAGTTCTTCTTAACAAGTTCTTCTTTTGTTGTGGTGACCACAGGAGATTTTCCCATTGACCCACCGAACAGCAGACTGATGCCTGTTCAGTTCTTTGCAAAGCACAAAGGCCTGCATTAGTAAGTATCAACAGCTATTATTGACTAACTCTGGAAACTGCACATTATTAAAAAAGCATGCACCTTGTACTGAACATTTAGGTAGTAGTGATTCCGTGTATACACTGGTATCATTGAAGTGAGAGCTCCAAAAGTGAAGAATACCAGATTTAGTACAATTTTCTCCAGCCTTACGCATTGGATATGTGCACACTTTTAAAACAATCATAACTTCAGCTTTTGACAACTTTTTTTCCAAACTTAATTGTGGACACAAAGTGCCCCTGAGACATCTTCCTCTACCCACACAGGTGTCCTGAAGTGAAACTCTCCCTACCTCTGCTTCCCAAGCTCTCTTCCTCCTTCTCAGACAAACAGATTCATTGCACCTCATCCTAGGCCTCCCCTTCTTTCCTATGTTGGCAGCCTCTGAGTGATTCCTTATTTCACAATTTTAAATCGGAATTTTCCTAAATCTGAATTCTTTTCCTGATGGTTTTCTGGTGGGGCAGGACTTGCATTGGGCTTTATGACCTTGGCTTTCTGAAAATGGCTAATTATCTTCTGGCTCAAGGGGAAAGGATGGAGGAGGTGAGTGAAAAGAAATAAGTCTATATTCTTTACAGTACAAGGTCTTCTTTTTTCCTAGAGCTCTACTGTCACTGGCTGGAAGAAATAGAAAGAGTAAGGTCTGAACCAGGTGCCATTTGCTTTCATTTTCACAGAGATTTCGCGAACAACAAATACCATCAAAGTTTGCTGCTTACACTTCTTCGAAAGTATCAGGGAAAAAACAAAACAAAACCAGGAGAGGTTTATACTGCCTAACTGCCCAAGAGAGAGACTACAGGCTTTTTTCAGTGTCCTAAAGATTACTGGGAAAGGAAATGAGAAATCAAGAATCTGAGAATTAAAAGCGTTTCACCTTTATTCTTTTCTCATACAAACTATCTTGAGAAAATTCTGTGGCTGAATGTTGCCAAACTAGTTACTGATTTCTCTGCAAGATCACTCAACATCTCTTATAACTTCATGAAATATAGTCTGTTTTGCCTCTCTATTTTTTTTTTCATTGAGGCATCTCATTTCACTAGCGCACAAAAGCTACTCACATTTTTGTCTATCAAGCTGTTCTTAGATTTTGTTTGTCAGTTATGATCCTTACCTGTTTTCTTTACAGGCTCTGGCATCTTCACTCTGTTTCTGATGAAACTCCCAGTTGTATCTAGAAAGCAGGGTCCGAGCTAAACAGGAATGAGACTGCAAGGCTTTTGAGACCCCCTAAAGAAACACTCTGTGGAAGCCCCCAGCCTGCTCCTCCCCCTTGATCCCCCACCGTTGTCAACTACGGCACCTTATCAACAATAGAACACACTTGACAGGCTACATCAGCTGGGATAAATATAGCCAAGTTCCAGGAGCTAGAGAGCTCAAACCACCCAAGACTGGCTACCACTCATCTGTTGGTACAAACCAGAGCACAATCTGATGTTGCACATGCCTACAGCATGTTTTCCAGCTTAACATGTGTATTGCGTTAAGGATTCCTACACTGCCATGTTTACAGCATATTCAGCAAACTAGATCTCCTGTATGCTGGTTCTGTACTTACTCTAAGTATGTATCTGCTTGCATTCTTGATACCTATTTTAGTCTTCGTTATTGTTATAATTGGGTCAGAACTGAACAGCCCCTCAGAGAGCTTTTTTCCTGTTTTTTTTTTTTTTCTCTTCTACTGAAGACTGCTTGTAGAAATAAACGTGAGCCTTCAGGAAAGAACTTTCTTTTTCACAGACTCTTACACATTACTGACATTTGCTGTCACAACTAGAAAGGATGACACTACTTAGTTTCAATCTTCCCTCCTCATCCACCCACTTGATCCATATATTTCTTGAAAACTAGCAAGACTGTTTTTTTCTTTTAAGTACTATTTAAAAAATAGTTCCAAAGTTCTGTTTGATACCTCTAGAAGTTTTAGTTTTGCTTAATTATATAGAAAAGATCTGGGGGAAATCTCACTAGAAAATTCCTCAGGTATTGCCATTTCATGCTGCAGTCATTGGTTCTTATTTATTCATATATTTAGCATATGTCAAAATAGTAACCACGGACAATTATTGACTTGGTGGTATATCCATTTCCTGTCTCGCTTTTGTCTGTCTCATTTTGAGTTTTGAGCTTTATCAGAGAAACTGTGTAGGCGAAGTATTTAGGATATTTTAGCTACTACTACTATTGAAAAAAGAATTTTTGAAGAATGTAGTTTTCAGTTTTTCCAGTTTTACTAGCCTATAAAAACTTCATTCTAAGGGATTTATGCTTTTGGCAGGGAGCTCAGAATACGCAAGCGTGCACGCAGCCCATCAGTCATCGTACTTTGTGTCTGTCTTTCACATCTGACTCTCTGGGTAGACTGATAGGACAAATGTGAACATGCAAGAATGACTGCTGCAATGTCTCCCAATTTTGGGCCAAATACTTCTTCCCCTTTCCCTGAAGAAATTTTTTACATATGAGCGAAAAAGCTGGGCAGGATGTGACCTACGTATGTCTTCCATTGCCTCTATTTCTAGTGGAGCACAAGTTAGCATGATATGTTTTTTGCCTTCTATCCTGTGCCTGAGGCATTTCACTGGGCGTCAGGAAACCTCGGGTATTTGCTTTGGCCTGAACTCTTTCAAAGGGCTTGAGTCCCACAGTATGAAAAATCTGTCACTCAAACAATGAAGATCAATATTCCTTTCTTAAATGTTTCTCCCTTTTAAAGAGCTGCCATTAAGTCCCACTTCTCTCTAGAGCTGATCCCCAGCACACTGTCAGAACTGCATGCAGATCCCTTCTGGGAAGAGAGTTGTCTCTCTGCAACCTGAGACAATAGAGGCTGCAGGAGGCAGAGCTACCACAGACTGATATGGAGAAAGAAAAAAAATCTATGCAGATTATCCAGAGGTGGACTGTGATCAGAGTCACGCTTCTTCTCAACTTAGTTGCCTCTTTAGTATGTGTCCTTGAAACCATGTTTACAAAGAAAATTAGCTGACTAGAAGTCACTTCTGCAGTATTTAAAACATGAACCTCTTGTAACTGCCATCAGAATATACTATTCCTACTCAGGAATCATTTTGCCCAGAGAATTTAGTTTTGCTCCTTCATCCTTTCTCCCTCATCTATTAGCAAATAATTATTTTTAGTGAAGGCCTCTATGCTATGCTCTGAGGTTCTTGATTTGATGAAATACGTAGTGTGGCTGACACATTGTGTTAGATTTGGATTCAAAAGATTGTTCAGTTCTGAAGTTTTTTTTACAGTTAGCACCATAGGGATTTATTACCATTAACTAAAATAGCCTAAGTGGAAATAAACCTATTTATATGGGTTTAAAGAAAGTATATGCTTATATACAAACTCTTCAAAGTGCAGTGTAGTATTTGTCGTTTACTCCAAGCCTGTATTTGTTCTCTGCGAGTGCCCAGTAGGAGGCGCTTCAAAGCAAGAACTGAGAACCTTGAAATAAATATGGGGTAATGCATATCTAACACAAAACTCTTTCTGAATGCTAATAGATATTGGCTTAAGTACATCTTAAATATTTCTTCTGAGTTCTTGGAACTCTCAGTATTATTCATTCACCTAAATAGTGATTTCTCTCTAAAATGACATTAAGTCCTTGGACTCAACACTTTCTAATAATGGTGATTCCATTGTTGAAATACACATTGTAAAAATAGGAATTCTATTTTTGATTCTGATTTTTCCAACTTTCAATTTGAATATCCCCTTGTTCTGGAGAAAAGGAAATTGCTATTCAGTGTCTGAATGTTGATTGTTTTCTACAATTTTGTCACAGGACTTCCAATTTTTTAGGACAAAAAAATAGACCTGTCTAGATCTACACCAAAACACTTTTAAACCTGACGTTGCATCCTGAAGCATTTTCCTTTTAATTTGCTGCTTTCTCATGGTCAGGTATTTGTCTGTAAAATTGTCAGGCATGTGTCTGATGACGATGTGTCTGTAAGAGCTTACTTCCATCACTTTGATGGCTATGGAAGGGTCCTGCTTCCTCCAGGGCAAATGGAGAGTTCATCCTGCCATCGCATTGCTTGCAGAATAATTTTGTTCATAGGTTTCTCTGGACATTTATGAGATGGTCTAAACCGTGTTGCCATTCATTAGATTGAATTCTAAGGGTGTGTTGTTTGAGGGTAGTATCCCAGTAACTGTCTGTGAGCCATTATTTCCTAGGGAATTTGAAAGAAGTTTATCCTAATCTAAAAAATCGAATATGTTAGGATAATAGGCCACTAAAAATTATAATAAGGTCTTGAAGCATTCACACTGTATATTAGAAAGGAAAACTAGACAATATACTCTGCATTTCTTTATTAATGTAGGAAGTACAGCGTGCAGGAGTTCATCCCAGTGATGCTTGCTGGGATCATGTAGATAAGTTTATTCTGTTTTGCACTCTCTCCTGCTTATTTATCACAGATACTTAGAAACTATTTTAGACTTGAAAAGTTATGGACTCTCATAAGTGCCTGGGAACCTTTTTTCAATGCATTTCATGTTTCCCAACCTTTATATGTGGGGTTTTTTCCTCTGTTTAAATAAATATTCCTTATTTAATGTGGTTGTAGCATTTTCCTTTTCGTGAATAGATTTTCCACCTATGACAACACCTGACAACTTACTTTCTTTGGATGTCTTTTCTCAGGATTTCATTTTATCTATTCCATATCTTTCTTGCTGTAGGTTTGATTCTTTCTGTAAACATTTAGTGGTATAGATTTAATTCAGCAAGCAACCGGAGGACATGAATAACTTTAAACATGGACTCAATTCTGAACTACTTGTGTGCTCAAAATTAGGCATATTTAATTCAAGTACTGTCATGAGTCAGTCGCTTAGCTGGTTATTCTCCATAGATACTTTCCAGGATTCAGAATCAACTTTAATCTGGGGAGATTATGAATTACTTCTTCCCCACAATGAAACAGAGCCATGAGAATGATTTAATCTGATGCTTGGAAACAATCCTATTCCAGTTATAACTTCGCAGCTTTTGTGATTTTAAGGGTTATTTAAAATAGTGTTTGCATGTTCAAGGCAGAGCAAAATTAATGTTTTCTCTGCTATTACACTTCTGGTTACTAGGTGGCAGCATTGTTGTAATAGTAAACTTTTTTCTAGCATTTTCTATGGGTTTTTAATTTATTTATTTAGCTACTTTTAATAACAAAACTGCTATGCAAACGAAATATATGACAGCGAGGGCTGCACTGGCCCAAAATAGATGTGTAGTGAATTGTGATAACTACTTGCCGGTGCATTGTAACGCTAGACAATTTTTTAGAAAGTATGTGACGTTTCATCCTATATTCAAAATGCAACTGATGTACAAGCATAGTGAAGCAACATGTAATAAATGTTCTCTGGGGCTTTGCTAGAAAAGTCAATGAGAGGGAAAAGGGTGTCCTTTCTTGTCAGAGGTATTATTCTGCAAGTCTCAAATTATTGTTCCGCTCCTCAGACAGTGGCTTTCATCATGTAGTTCAAAGTCAAGCTCAAAAATTATAGTAATAGGTGGCCTGCAGTGACAGGCCATGTGATGTATCTTCCTGATTTTGGAAGGTTGCAGCATGGCTTATGCAGAGAAACCCAAGGATTTACTATTTATAGACAAAGTTAGCAGCACCTCCTTCTAAAAAGACCATCCAGCTTCCTATTAAAAGGCTATGTTTTTAGATGATTATGACTTTGCCCAAATGTAGCTATCCAGGCAGAAAATCTATATATTACTTTTCTACTTGGGGCTTTTTTTTTGCTTTTAGTTTCTGTCATGCTATTTGATTTCTTGTCTCTGTCTCTGTTTATTTGTCTCTCTGTCCCTTAATTTTGTTTTGTGAAAATGTCACCTCCTCCGTGATTCAGCAGTTTCTGAGGGCAAGTTGGTATAATTAACTCCCTGTTCCAGGGGCTGCAGATTTACTGGTATGAATGGTGGGATAACTGGGCTGGCTCAGTGCTGAGCATGGGTCCAGCAGGAGTCATTCCCTGAAGTGCTGCACCCCACAAAATCAGGCAGACTGTCCTTTGTGCTTTTGAAACACAGAGCTCTGGGGTGTACAGTGCAAAGGCACTTGGCCTCACTGACAGAACTTCATTTTACAACAACTTACAAGATCTGGCTTACACTGATCCTGCTTATTTGAGCTTCCCTCTGCACAACCATTTTGTATCCCTACACTTACATGCCGTATTTGGCATATTTCTGGACACTTGACAGTTAACTTGCTTTCATTTCAGGGATGTACTTTCAACTGGCTTCATCATAACTAACCTGAGTTGCTCCATATTGTAGACTATCGAAAAAAATGCAGTCTACATATGCTCAGTGAGAACTTTCTAGATTTTATCCTCTGAAGAAGTTTTGACTGTGTCAGTTGGATCCACTGTAGGGGTCAGCAGAATTTTCTCTGCATTTGTCTCTGGGCTACTGTGAGGCTCAGGCTGAATTTACACACTTGAACTAAGAGCAAACAGCATGTATGTCCTGTGTTCCAAATAGCATCTCCTTCAGGTGCATACAAAATGGAGGGGAGATCTGTGGGCAGTGAAGAATTGGACCTTCAGAGACAAAAGAGAACACACCAAGTAGGGTGGGACAAGGAAATAAAAATATATGAGTAAAGGGTACGGATGGGGAGAGGAAAATTGAGACTAGAGGTTGTGGGAGGAGTTTGAAATAGATCCTCAGAGGACAAGAATATTGAATGGGGAGTGAGGTACAAATGGAAGTGAGGGAAGAGAACTGGGAGTCAGTAGGTGATAAGACTGAAACTGTAAGAGGATGTGGGGTGGGAAAACTATAAATGGCTGAACAAATATCCTGGAACTGAGAACTATCCGCATAAAGAGAAGCTGACTGGATGCACATGTGAGAAAAGTTGGTCTGAGAGGAAGAAATAAGACTAGCTGGACAAAAGTGTGAAAAAATGTGAAGGTTGGGGGCTGTCTTGGCTGCAGTGACCATGAAATGGTGGAGTTCAGGATCCAGTGTGGAAGAAGCAGGGCTACAAGTAGGATTAGAACCCTGGACTTCAAGAAAGCTAACTTTGCCCTCTTCAAAGACCTACTTGGAGGAATCCCTGGGGTTAGGGCTCTAGAAGGCAGGGGGGCCCGAGAGAGCTGGTTAATATTCAAGCACCGTTTCCTCCAAGCTCAGGATCAACGCATCCCTATGAGGAAGAAGTCGAGCAAAGGAGGCAGGAGACCTCCATGGATAAACAAGGAGGTTGTAAAAAAACTCAAAGGGGAAAAGGAAGTTTACAGGATGTGGAAAAAAGGACTAGC
>VZSC01008480.1:280209-293391 GCA_013398225.1 Steatornis caripensis | reverse complement strand
AGGGGCAATGGGCACAAACTGGAACACAGGAAGTTCCACCTGAACATGAGGAGGAACTTCTTTAGTGTGAGGGTAACAGAGCCCTGGCACAGGCTGCCGAGAGAGGTTGTGGAGTCTCCTTCTCTGGAGATATTCAAAACCCGCCTGGATGCATTCCTGTGCAACCTGCTCTGGGCTAACCTGCTTTAGCAGGGGGGTTGGACTAGATGATCTCTAGAGGTCCCTTCCAACCCCTACCATTCTATGATTCTATGAAAAGTTGAAACCTGACATTGAAAATAAAGCAACTGGGATCTACTAAATATGGAGATGTCTGGTGGCTGAGTCTAGAGATGGAGAAAAGCTGAAAAAGAGCTGGGAGTGGATAGCTGGAAGTGGCTAAGAAAGGAATGGAGTACAGAGTGTTGGTGGGTGGGAAAAAGTGGAAGAGGGAATGTCTGAAGAAGAATTCTAGAATTATATTTCTAAAAGCAAACACTCAGAACTCAGAAAATTATTTAAATCTAAAAGAAACCCAAACTAATTTGTATATGCAAATGTCCTGCTTAGCTCCCAAACATTCTTCACTTTGCATAAGGCAGAGGCATCAGAGCATTCTGCACGAAGTTGTCAGTGGTCTAAGGTCTTCTCATACAAAGAGCACTGCTGCTCTGCTGCTGGGGAGTTAAAATAAAAGCTCAGAGGGAGCCTGTAAAGCACAGAAACTGCATTCCTTCCTACCACAAAGCCGCTTCCCCAATCCTTTGCATAACCTTGGTCTCCCCAACACCTCCTCCCACCCTTCCTTCTCTGCCACCACCTCCTGCTAAACCTTATCTGCTCTACCACATCCTCATTCTCCTCCTGCCTATAGACTGCTCTGCTCATTCTCTTGTACTGCTTTGACTCCCCAATAGTGAAAAGTAACACTGCGGGGAACTGAAGGCGTGAAGAAGGGGGATGTGGCTGTACGAGTGGAGACAATGGAAAGAAACAGAATGGAAGGAAAGTTGTCCTGAGAAACCTGATCTAATTGGCCTGCTTTGAGTAGGGGGTTGGATAAGGTGACCTCCAGAGGTCCCTTCCAATGTAAGATACTCTGTGATCCTGTGTGGTGATGTGTGGTGGTGTGAGAGAAATAAATGGAGCTAAGCAGACACACATGAACTGTAAGTGAGAAAATGAGAAGTAATATCTTCATCCTACTGCTGTTTTTATGCTCTTTGGAAGAAGCTCACATTCTCCAGCTCTTGGAATAGGACTCTGATGACCTGGGTTATATACAGACCTCCCTAATACCACAGGCTCAACAGAACCAACTGAATTGCAACATGCCAATTTGTTAGAGAGGAAAGGTGAAACTTGGTGAACTTCTAGCTGCGCTACAGTTGCTTCAAAGAGCAAAGCTCTTTGTCTCCTTGACTGTAGTATGAGATTAGTGGGTTTATTACAACAGCATTGTTTATAATAAGCTTTATATTTTTTGTGGTTTAGGTATATGGGTATGCGAAATTATATTAGTCTGGTTTGAGTATTGCTTAGAACAAGGAAAGGTGGTGAGATAGCAAGTTAACAGGCAAAATAAATTAGAAATAAATGCAAATTCTTGGAACAGCTACCCACAGAGAGCTGTAGTCTGTGTCGTGTCATAGCCTTTTCTAGCAGTAATCCACATTTTTTAAATACACAAGAGTGGAATTCCCATGGAGAAGATACTGTTCTGGGCTTTGTCAAAGAAAAAATACTTATTGTATTGTCATCAGCGATAAAGTCTCTGCTATGAATTTACAATGTGCAGTCAGAGTATAAGCAACATTAGAGCAATAGAGTAAATAAACTGAATTGAACTGTCATGTGACATATGTACTTGTTATGAAGTTGGCACTATAGTTTGAATTAAGCGTGATGATTATGAAGTTACTTTTGTTGTACAGAGATTTGAATGAGGGACTAAAAATAGAAAGAATGGAAGAAAGAAAAAAAGATTAAGGCATACAAATAGAAAAAGTAAACTGAGGCAGAAAGTTTACTGAGGCAAAAAACCCTAGCAAAATACAGAGCATAAGCCCTGTTTTAATCAAAAATGAAGACAAATACAGATTATAAGACTCGGGCGGTGTATGGACCTTGAAATGAGGCTATGGAGATACAGTTTAGTTATGGAGGAGACAAAAAACCAGTAAATATATGAGGATATGTATATATGTTCTTTTCAGGAGGTTTGGGGGATTCGATAAACGTGGACCGTCAGGCAAAAAGAAAAGATAGCACCTTTAACTGCAGTTCTGTCTGATATAGGTGAGTAGCAGCTCAGATCTAGAAATGTCTAGAACTCACTTTGACTGGGTAGGATTAAAAAATATATGCTGTCTCTGTAAATTATTATCAGCAGATTATCCCTCAGTACAACCAGTGCAATTTTTCTACCTTCTACACCTCTGATGTATGGCTGGAGGGAGTCTAAAATATTGTAGGAAGTTCAGTGTTTTGGATTTAGCTCAGCAATAGTTTTCTGAATAATATCTTTCCACAAGAATTTATTAGGAACTAGTCAGCAGCTAATAAAGTTTGGTTGTTGTTTTTAAAGCAGGCTGCAAAGGTCATACGTAAGTTGAATATCCAGCTGTAGTATGAATGCTTGCTTTGAAAGAGGATTGATGATCTCTACCAGCAGCTGGCTGCAAAATGTTCCAATAAACTTGTGCTAATCATGAGTCATCTTCTAGATAATGACCTGACCTACCTTTTTCCAGCAAGTCTGTCTGTCTGGTACTTGGCCACTTTCAGAGAAAATAGAATGCTTGCTTCTCTGTAATGTTCCTGAAACAGTGTGTCGTCACATTAATTTTGGTATTTTTCTCTAAAACAGCCAAAGAGCTTCTGCTTGCATGTGCAACTGAATGGCAGTAATTTAGCTTGATTACACAGCCTGCTATCCAGACCAGTTTGATTGGATGAGATACAAACGGTACTGTCGCAGAGAAGCATCATGATTTGGTCTCCTTCACAGCTGCAACACATGATTATTCAGACTTCTTATGCCACAGATGAAAAAAATAACCAGAAACAGATGGGGAGTGAATATTTTTAGAAACTGTGTTTCAAAGCATTAACAAGAGGAAGAGAAAAATATTTCAACTTTGGAGATAAAGAAATTTTTAAACCTGCTTGTGAAATTAAATTCAATAGTATTTTTTAAAATGTTTTAATTATAAATAATACTGTCCGCAGAAATATTTTTCCTCAGATTCTTCCATTTCCATGTGGCCAAAACCAGTGTAAAATGCAAATTCTTCTATCCACGTCCAAGTAGCTGCTCTAAAGTAGTATTTTATAGTAATGCACAGTGCTCAAATTACTTATTTAAAAGTTCTTGTTGTTTCTGTTTGAACTTTAATTTTAATTTTGTATTATTTATCCAGCATCTAATTGTTATCTATGTGAAACTTCCTAGGAAAATGGAAAACTAAGTCTCTGAGGTCTAAGAAGGCTTTTTGACAAACTTGAAAAGGCTATTGTGATAGCCTAAACATCTCCACAGTTAGATCTTTTCAGTCATCATAGTTTTCCTGCGAGAGGAAATGATCCTTCTCCTCCAAATTATAGTGTTAGAGAATGATCAGTTCTGCTTTTCAAGCTGTGTTTGTGATAAATATATTTTTATGAAGCAAGGAATTAATCCTCTAGTTTTCTTGAATATCAAGTCTGCAAGTCTAATGAGGGCAAATGTCTTTTGTCTCTTTCTAGTAGAAAGTCAGTGAAGGAACGTTATCATCAGTACCAAGAAGAAAAGTCTCGAGTTTCTAGCTCAGCATTGAAGAAACCCTAATTATGTCAATGTTGAGTGTTGTTCTAGTCTTCTGAGAACTACCTTCAGTGTCTTCAGCTTCCCTACAATTGCAATATGAACACAGATGGAATTTATAGGAGTCTAATTTAGTATTAGATTGTGTCCTATAGGAAGTAAATTCTTACAGTACAATTTTAGAAGCAAAATTTCTTCTTAAATTGTTTTATAGCTTTGACATATCCTAACCTTAATTGACTAAAAATATTTGACTAGGAGAATATGCATGATCCTTAAATAACAGTAACTGAAAGTTTGGTTGCAAGTTTTTTTACCAGACTGAAAGATAATTTCTATTTACTATTCTTGTCTCAGATAGAGAAAGCTCTGAAGTTCTCACCTGCTTTTAACTCTCAGTTGATTTCTGGCATTGACTGATGTACTTATCGTGTCCGTGAACTGGAGAGAAGAATTGGGAAATAATACATTGCAATTTTTTTTAAGAAGGAGCTTCTTTCTCTTTGGCTCCAAGGAGACGCTGTAGCTCAGTGATGTCACTCGACTTTTCACTTCCACAGTGAGATTGTTAGTGTAGATAAAACTGTCTACGTTTAGATATAATTTCAAGAACTCAAGTCTGTAAGAAGCTCATAACTTCCCACTGTTTCTGGTTTCCGTGAGGAGCAAGCTCTGAAAAGCTTCTAGTTAGTTATGTTACTTTGTTACAACTCCCAAATTGTCATATTTGGCATGTTCTACTATGTTTTAATACTGTTAAAGAAAACCCTTCTCTTCATTCTAGACTTGTCTCATTTCATCTCTATTTTCAAAGAGTCATGATGATATTTTCTGAGTGCTTGAACACAGTTGAGGTATGTTAAATAGTGTTAGAAGTTAAAAAGCTAATTTTCTTAGTGTTGGTTGACTTTGGTTTTGTTTTCTGTGTTTGGATGTACTGGGTAACTTTACCATTGTATCTCAGGTGTTGAATTATCTTCTGTTTTGCATTTTGAATGTAATCTATATAATGCAGTTTTTATTAGTTACTCTTAATTGTTTTACAGTAGGGACTAAAATCCACAGTTAAAAGCTTGAAAACCTTTCGTACTAGAATTCTGCAAAGACTTGATTAAATACAACTGATTTCCCAGAAAGTTTCATAAGCTAAAATCAAGATATCACTGTGGAGGTAAGCAAGCAAGAGGAAAGAACAGGAGCAGGAAAATGAGTGAAACCACAGAAGAACATGATTAATTGTTATGTTCTAAACCGGATAGAGCTATAAATGCCATTCTTGGTATAAGTGAATAGAAATTATTCAACTGGCAGGGCTTCATTTGCACAGGAAAAAAAATGACATATATATATGTATTATAAAATTGACTTCAGTACTGTATTCTCTTTCACAGTTACGTACCCCACCTATTGTCTTTGTTACTTAGTTTGACAGCATGGATGATGGTTCTAGGTAAATTAGAAAGTAGTGACAGATGGATAAGGCCTTATAACCCAGTGTGCCTTTTGTTCAGCTCACACATGAGCTGTATCTGCATAACTGAATGCACATGAGATTTGTTTGTGAAGTAATCATTTATTATGCAACACCAGAACTTCATTATATCAAATTTTATTAAATATGTACATGTTATTACTATTTAAAAGAACGAGTATCATTCCAAGATCTGCAAACTTCTCTCTAGCTTTGAGAGCTGCGGCAGAGCCTGTATTAATGCTAGTTTGAAAGCTGTAAGCTAATGCAGTGTCACTGTGAATGACACAGCACCACCTCTGAAGGCAAAACTTCATCAGCTGTATTCTTTAGTTACAATACAATCAAAAAAATCTTTCCTGACAATAATATATTTGTACATTGTTTAAATTTCCCAACTCTGTCCAACTTGTAGGATGGAAGCAAAGAATTCTGTCATGTTTAGGATTCTCAGATGCTGAAGAAGGGAATTCGTACCAGAAACATCTGATGGTAAAGGCCCTTTAAAGGCAGAGAAGGGGGCACAGGAAGCAAAGAGAAAGACGCGTCCATCTCCTCTGCTGGTATCCAGCCAGGAGGTACTAATATTTTTCTTGCTTAGGGTCCCATGGCCTCAGTGAGGGTAATGCTTCCTATCAGTGACCCCTCTTCCCATCACCTCTCCACTAAACTGGTAGGTCAGCTTCTTCTTTACTTTCTTGACCTCCCCTGTCTTGCCATAGTTTCTCAAGGCCCGTGCCATCTTCTGGTAGGTCATTTTCTTGCGATTGCCTTTCTGGATGCCCCAGCGATGCGCCAATGCTTCTTTGTGTTTGGAGGAGAACTGGAAAGTACCTTTTTCCTTGTCCACCCACCAGATGCTGTCCTTCATGTCTCCACTGCGAAGAAGGTCCAGAAGGAACTGATACAGACGTATCTTTTTCTTGCTGCCTGTGTGAGAGTCAGAGAAGAAAGGCAGTGGAGCGTTAGTATTGGCGTGTAGTCCCTGGTGAAACAGCAGAACGTATGTAATTCATGTAGCGGTTTCAGCTAGCTTGTCAGTCGTGTAACTTCTGCAGTTTGCAACAATTATAACAATAGGCAGTGTTACACTGTGAGAACTTAACGTAGATTGATGTACCAAGAAGAAAAAACAAGAATAAGGAATTCCAAAGGCCAAATCCTTGTTTTGAAATTAATTTGTTAATTTGAAACTAACTGAAAAACATTGCTAATTTAAAACTAATCTGAAGATAATTTGGGCAAGTTATACAGAACCTGGCCTTTAGGTACTGAGCAGAGCTAAATACTCCTTGACCTTCTTGCCTTGGTTTTCCCATCTGTTAATGGAAACTGGAGTACACAAGGCAAAAGCCATTTCCATTCAGGAAGCCTGAATAGCCAAGGCAGAAGGAGGGAGTGGGAGTATGCAAAGAAATGACATTTGAGATATAGACACAGTTATGGTCATAAAAGATTTGGAGGACAGGAGAGTGCAAGGAGCCAGGGAAAGTGAAGCTTTGACAGTGGGATAAAATAGTAGCACAGCAGTTCTACGGTTTTATTCATTGTCATCATGGTAATGTAACAGCTTCTCAGCACATAGCTTGACGAAGTCCCTCTGTCTTCACTGACCTGTTTCTCCATGCATAATTCCAGGGCCAGGGTCCGCACCATCAGTCTCCCCATCTGATACCTCCAATGGGGGGCTCTGCCTCTCTATGTCCTCCTCATCAGAACTGGGCTGTGGTGGAGAGGAGTACTGTAGGCACATCCGGGGCAAATAGGACACCTTTGGGGGAAAAGAGTAGTAGAGGGAGGAGGTATTGATAAAGAGTGGGACATCGAGATAAAAAAAGGAAATGTCATGGAGAGAGTTACAGAGAAAAGGGGGGAGAAATAAGAGGTATATCAGATTGTTTAGGGTAATATTGAGTGACCTAGTTGACATTTATAATAAATACTATGCAGTTAAGAAACACTTCCCGCTAACAGTCAACACTTACACATGTACAAAGATGTATCTGTACAAGACGGAAGGAGGAATAAGGTTGTGAAAGTCAGAACTTTCCCATATGTTATACCCTATGCAAGTGATATTGCCCCTCTTCCCCCATACCTCCCCAAAACTAACATTCTTCCTAATGAGTTTCTGATACCTTTTGCCTATCCCCAGCGTAAAACTGCTTTTGAGAACAAATTTTTTTCTGACACAGACCTTCTGGAACTACTCTTTCAAATTTGAAAGAGCTGAACAGTTCTGCCTTAGCATGGTTACCTTGAAGGCCTTTGGCTTTGTTCTCTTCCTTTCTCAGGCATAGTACCTTCCGACAGCACTGAATCCCTACAGGACTGCATCCAGCTCTGCAGATGGGGTTACACAGGTCTGTCAGCTTCCTGTCCTGAATTTCCCCCCGTGAGGAAGGGACTAGCCTTAGCACTAAGATAAAGGATACGTCATATTGGCTCACATTCTCTTTTCCTAAGTGGCTATCTGAAAATTCCCCACTAATGGGGATTTCTCATCTGCAAAGGTAGCAAGCCATTTTTTGTGCTAAATTTTCTTGCCCTTATATAGAGGTCTTGTCAGGAGCAGTATATACCTCAGCTCTGTAAATTCTCAGTTGCAGTCCGGTTTGTTAAGGATCACAACCAGTTGCCACGTATTATTGCAGCTTCTTATTTAAGAATGAGAAACAGATCAGTATGAGGGGCAGGGAGTAAGAACCCAACTCCTACATTAAAAAAACCCAACTAACATCCCCCAAACCCAGCAGCATATAGAATGTGGTTTTCATGAAACGGGCCAGATCGATAGTCCTGGAAGGTGAGCTCCTTTTGAACTGCTCTTCCTTCACTCCACTGACAAAGGACGTCTTGAACCCAATTCCCTTCCCAGGGGACCTTAGGCACTGAAGCGGGGAGTGGGTGTTCACTTCATGAGTCACACCACCCACCCCATGTCGGGTTTTGCCGAGTGGTGCTTTTCAGATGAGTTTTGCACCAGCTTAAAATGTCCCAATAAGGCGTGTGCAAAGGGCTGGTTTTGGGGTGCAGCAGCTGGCGGTTAATGAGTTGGCAGATTGGCTGGAGCCGATCTGGCAGGAAGGCCAGGATTGGGCAAGAGTGTGTGTAAGCTTCCTGTCAGATCCCCAAGAGCGAAACTTCAGCCGCTCACCACAGAGTCACCTTTAGCTTTTTACAGTTAAGAAAGCTGTGGTCTCAGGGTTAGGAAGGAAGGGAGAGACAGCGCCATGGGGGATGGGGAATGAGAAGGTGGGACAATGTCTTACAGGCGAGGGGAGCAGGGATTGGTGCTCCTGTAGAGAAAAAGGTTGTGGAAACCTGGAGTGCGTTGGATGCTGATGTGGGAGTAAGGAAACTGCTCCTCTGGGGTGGAAGGGTGCTGTGAAGGAGGGAGGGGGAACAGTGTCGCACAAGGAAAAGGAGATGCAGAGGCCAACCTGGGGTGTTGAGTAATCTTCCCCGACACTGTTGCCTCTTTCTCTGTCTGCTGTATTTTTGCTTACACTTACTTTACACCTGAAACTCAGCATAGGTCAATACATACACTGTCACACAGTTATGTTACAGAGAGTCACAGAGAACCTGCTGGTGTTTTTGAAAGAGCCAATTTACTAATACAGTTCTGGAGAGAGAAAGCTTAAGAAACTGCTAGCTACTTCCCATATTCTGATGTTGTCTCAGGGTCTGTGGCATCCATTTGATTTTCCTCCTTCTAAAGTCCTTCACAGTTTTCCAACCTTTTCTTTCATTCTCCCTTCAGAATAACTATGATTTTCTTAATTTATTATTGCTGAGAACACCTGTTGGCAGGCTAAGACAACTTTTTAAAGAAATCGTTTCCAAGAACAGCTTGAGCCTCAAATTTGATTTCACAAAATAATGTGATATCAACAGAAAATTAGAGAAACATCTTTGCATGTTCGTCCTTTATTTGCAAACTGTAACTATGATATTGCACGACAAGCATGGGTGCAGTTAGTAACTGGCAAATTCAGTGGGGGATTAAAGCTTACTTCCTGCTTCTGTTTCTTTGAAAATGCCTTGAATAATATAGTACGTGTTGCCTAGGACTGTGGCTGAGACACACCAGAGTCTGAACCTCAGAACATGCTAAGTACCACTTGCATGAGCTACTGTAGGTTAAAGTAAAAAACCAAAGATCTCTAGCTGGTAAGGAGGAGGAGGGTAGTGGTGAATTCTACCTACTAGTATCTTCTGCAGCTTGGTATGGGGTGGGGCAGAGAGAGCACGGTGCTCTTTATGAAAAGTTGCAACAAAATTAATTGTCTGCCTTTCATCCTGAAATGAAAGACCATAGCAGAGTAGAATGAAGTGGGATAAGCAGAAGCACCCTCTCTTGTTTTTTGGTGGTTCTTCCAGAGACATCCATAAAGGGGCTAATTTTTATTCTTTGCCTTTGGTTGGAGGTAATTGTCAGTCATTATGCATTAGCAGTTGCAGTGAGCAACTGAAACAACTTGAAGCTTCCCACAGAGTGTGTTCCATGAAGTATTTTTTATATTTGTAACTTTCTGTTCCTAATTCTATGTCTTATTCTTCTATTCCTGATTTTTTTTTTCTGAGTAGTAGGTGAGAAGTTTGATGGCTTGCAGTCAGTCAGTTTCCTGTTGACAGTGTTAACCTATTCACTCGATTTTTTTCCTTCTATGTTTTTGATTAACACAGTATTTTAATACAATTTCAGTTTGCTTTGAACAAAGAAGCCCAAAATGACAACTCCATGCATGCAGTTTCTTTCACAAAACTTCAGCAATGGCACCATTATATGCATCAATATCATCAGCAAACACTTTTTTCTCAGACCTCAGTCCTACTCTGTCTTATATTCAGCACACTGTATATAGCTTCACTGCCTTGGGAACACCTTAGCACAAGACCACCCAGCTTTCTTATTGCTCCCAGTAAACACTTTGAACATATTCTTGTAGGATCAAGAGTTAAAAATGATCTCCACACCCACTTTGCTTAGTATCTTTGCAGTACGATGGAATCTCTTATCATTTCAGCTTTAGTGAGAATTCACTGGCACTTTGGTGCCACTATCTTTACAGCACAATGGAGTATCTTTTTTTACAGGGAGATGACTGGCTTCATGTAAAATCTGAGCAGAGTGTGTTTTGGCTCATGACTTATTTTCTTTCAGGTAAAAACACAAGTAGATTGTCCTCAGCCTGTTTCACTGTGGTAGAACTACCAGTGACCTGTCTTTGTTAGCATTTCTTGTACAGGTCATGTAAAATTGTCAGGATCGCTTGGAAATATTTAAAACTTTCCTACTACTTTGAGGGTCATGATACTTCCCAGCAGTTATGGATACGCTTGCATGACAATGCGTAGCTTCTCAGGTCTAGTTCCTCTGCAGAGTTTCAAAACAGTTGATTATCACTCCAAATTAAATAAAATTTTGGTATTTCAAAAACCCCCAAGAAATGCAATTATCTTCTTAGACACAGTTTGTGGAACATGACTCCTCATTATCCAGATAAAAAGGATTCTTAAATCACATTTGTCCCGGGAATGAACAGTTTTGTATCAAGTGCTTGTGCAGTAAGAACTGCATAATTCATTTCAGCAATCTCTTTCACATAAAAGTATGCATTCCCTGACGCATTATTTTCCTTACCCTTAACTATCATCCTAAATTATGAGTAAGGGTTGGTAACCATACCTGATGGTTGAGTCCGATGTGTGTGGTTGGGATTGCAGAATCCAAGACATGCATTTGTTCAATCTCCATGTGCCTGTACAGCTGCTGCAGCTGGGGAGGCTGTACACTCTGCAGTTCTGTGAAGTGGTTGTCTCCAAAGGTCTCAAACTCACTGTGCATGTGGTGTGGGTGATATTCCCAGTAATGATCTAAAGAAAATAAAATTAGATTGTCTTGTCATTACAAGATTGAGAAACATGGCATTTACCTGTCTTTCATTGGTTCCTACTTCTGTCGCTGTCCTTTCTGCTATCTCCACACCATCCCTGTTGTCCTGTCTGTCTCTGGTGACAATCTGTATAGATCCCTGTAAAGTTTCTTTTCCTAGTCTCACAAATGCCTGTGGCTGGAAAGTAATACTTAGGCCACTTTAATTAGGAGAATACTCTTAGATAGATGAACTTCAATGATAATTTAGCACGAAATGCAAGACATTAGTGCTGGCACCTTTCTCAAGAGACCATAACAATCTTACATTTTCATTCTTAAGGCAACAAATTCTACTGATTTAAATATTGTCATATTCTCATTACACTCTTCCCTGTGACATAGAAATCAGGAGATGGAGAAAATTTACAGATTATTCTGCAGTTATTTTCAGTCTTTATTTTACTCTGCTAGCAAAAATTCAGGAATGCTGCAGAAAAGGCCTGGCAGTTTGCTAGATATTTCCTGTAATCATGTGTTGGTTTGTCACACATTTTTCAGTACCAGTGCTAGAGACTAAAAGGATAAACTGTAGCGGCAGTCTGGTGTACACTGTTTACAGTGAGGCCAAATTCTGATGCAGACCTTCTGGCTTTTTTATCTCTTTAGTATGTTTGAAATTTCTGTGATAATTTAGATTTTTTTTTTTTTAAACATAAAATAGTACTCACAAACAACTATAATGTTTCCTGATTTATTTACTTTTGAAATTAAATTCTATACCATTCTCAGTTTTAGATTCCTGGGGTTTTAGTTCAATATAAGCCTCCAAAATGTTTAGAATTTCATATTTGCAACTCAAAATTTAAAATCTGCTAGAGGAAATGTGAAACATTGCAAAGTCTATTTCTTTCTTACATACAGTAGCTATGTGCATAATTATGCACATATTTGTGTGCACTCTGTTTTTTAAAATCAAAGTCAACATCATATCCTCTACACTGACTGAGCTAGGAACTAATCTTCCATAGTTTAACTTTTCATGCATCATTTTATGCATGGCTGAAATTTCTTTATGATATTCAGTGTAACAGTTCTAATTTGTATCTTACTGTTCTGAGTTTTCTTCCCTTTATTATTTATTATAAATAATTTCTGTCCTACCCTTCACATGTTTACATATTGCTATCATGTACCCTTACAATGTGCTCCTAATTATCACTTAACTCAGCTGCATGTATTGGGCTCTGTCTTTCAGTATGTTGAAAAATATTCAATATTCAGTGTATTCACCCCCCAGTCATACTTGTGCATTTCTCCAAGCTCCCTCCCAGCCGTTGATATCCTTCCGATAATGCGATGGAGAGAACTGAACATTTTGTTCCAAGTGTAGTTGTACTGAATTTATAGAAAAGCAATTGTCTTGTTCTGCAACATGATGTTATTGTGTATGACACTATCTGGATACTAATGTGCGGTGAATATGTTTTCTTAAATATCAATTTCATTCTTTCTCTCAGCTTCTATCTCATTCTTCCCCACTTACGTTTCAAACAATTAGGTCTAATCTCATTGAGGATTTGAAATCTGGGATAGTGACTTTGAATGTGGCTTCCTTTAGAGGGAACTCAGTGATATGTTTATATCAAACATAGTTGTACCTGGAAAGTTGTAAGCTCTTTTAGTTGCCTTTATGGCTCAGGCCTGTACAAATTTGTTTGGAGGTTCTATCAGGCGATTTACCACACCAGTACTTACTTTTTTGTCCTTCCTCCTTTTCTGATTCATGGATAAACCATGTCACTGCATGTGAAAGGGACGGAAAGGTATAAAAGCACCCAGGGAGCTGCTGCATTACTTTGTAACTTCTTTGCTTTGTTGCATAGCGCTTTCTGTGAGCTATCTATGGACTGCTGGGTCCAGTCCTGTTCAATGTATTCATCAACGACTTGGATGAAGGGACAGAGGGTACTCTCAGCAAGTTTGCTGACGGTACGAAGCTGGGGGGAGCAGCTGACTCACGGGAAGGCTGTGCTGCCATTCAGC
>VZSC01008480.1:233994-279320 GCA_013398225.1 Steatornis caripensis | reverse complement strand
GGTTGGACTAGATGATCTCTAGAGGTCCCTTCCAACCCCTACCATTCTATGAGTCTATGATTTTATAACTCAAAGTTATAATTACAATGCACAGTAGCACTTCTTCATGTTGTAGTACTAGAGAAAAACTTTGTTTTCTCTGGTAAAAAAGTTGGGTTTATGGGTGTAAAGCACTAAGTTCTTTTACATTCATGTCTGCTCCAACACAGGAAATGGCACAGGGTGTGTGAGTTTGAATCCACGGGTCATCTAAGGCTGTGTCCTGGTAGAAGTGTCTGGGCACTTTCAATATGGAACTGTTTTGTTTAGCTTGAAGACTGAGCCACACTAACTCATGCTTTTTCTTGCTTAAATTACTGCAGATTTTTCTCAGTAGAGACAACTATTGAGGGTCCATATACCATGGGCAGCCGTGGATCATAAATTGTTGAGAATATATTGCAGGAATAATCTATACTCTTGTTCCTTAGAATGATCTGGCTCTGCAACTTGTGTGAAGTCCTCTGTCAGATGGCAATATGTATTCTCAAAGACGCCTTGTCTTTGATAATCTACTACAGCAAATGAGATCAATGCATAATTGCGAGGATGGCAAAGCCCAGTCATAACAAGTCTCAGAAGCTGTCAATGGCAGGTTTTCAGCTGTGGAATGTCTTACTAGTAGTAACTATGCTGGTCAAGAGAGAACACAGTACATTTCCAGCATGCGTAGCCAAGAGTATTTGCGCATGCTCCAAGTGGTCTACTTTTTATTCCTCTTAAATATTTTTTTATCAGCAGTTATGTTTTTATACTCCAGATACCTTTTAGTCTTTTGGAGCCTATGACAAGGTTCCGCCTGCCTTCAGAACTGTTGTTTTAAACTCTTTCTTGGCAAATAAATTAACCTATGGAACACTATGCATATTCGTGTTAATCACTATGTAATATTTAGCCTAGTCATTACTGAATTCCTTTTTTATGGAATTAGGTGCTGCTGTAAAACTACTATAATAGAATATTACTAATAGCACAACATTTAGGGACTTAAAGTGACCACATAATACTAAGATAGTACAAAATAAATCCATGTCATAAATTATTTCAACACAAACTTATGTCCAAATATCCCAGTTGTGACAGGAGAAGTCCTTTATTTCTTTCTACGTTACCTATAATTTCACAGTGATGCTTAGGAAAAACAATATTGTTTTAGTTACATTAAAAGAGAAACTCCACAAGCCTCCCTGCAGTTAACCATCCTGGCTAAGTTATTGCATGTGAAAATATAAAAAAATTCTAACTACCTGTTTCTGCAGTTATTAGAGTTATCAGCAGCTATTTACTTCTGTGTTCTTTGTTAGTGTTATGTCAGTAACGCATAGCAATTCTGTTGTTTTCTCAAAAACGTAAAGATGGAAGGAAGAAAAAAGAAAGGAGAAAAGTTCTAGAAATGGAAAGTATCTATTCTTTGGGTAAAGGAAAATGTCCTTAAAAGCCAAGCTATAGCTACACAATGGAGTCATTATGAGAATTTTCATGTGAAGTGAAAGAGGATGTGAAAAAAATGCTCTCTTATAGAGACATGAAGATCATGTTTGTTTTGGTCTTGTATGTAGTGAAAGGTTAGAGGAAGGACAATAATGAATTCTGAACTCCCTCCCATGACAGAGAGGATGTTAGCCTGCTGGGAAGCAATAGCAGACCTAAAGGCATTGTGTTAATATTCACCATGGAGGTGAATTCTCACTCTACAAGTGAGAAAACCTAACTGAACTTTCTCAGCCATCTTCTGACCAATGTAAATTGCTTTGCTCCTGTTTTCATACATGAATAATGTTAGAACCAGCGGTTACAATATGAAATAGGATTAAAGAAGGTATTTATTATGAAGTGGAGTAACAAGCTAAATTTGCATCACACAGTGCATAACCACGCAGAAATTCATGAGCCAGCTCTTGAACGGGAAACGTGACAGCTCTGTCAGCACAGCGCTCTGCCAGGTCTAAGGAGACGGCTGTGTTGACATGGCTGTACTTGTGAGGTCTGAGCTAGTGTCTCTGAGCGGTTCTGCTCTGTGCTGTACAGATTTCCCAACTCATTTTGAAGAGGGGTTTCTTACACAGTGCCAATTGCACAGCTTAGATGTTCCCACTGTGTTTTGCTCATCTGAAAAAACAAGCCAAGAAAAAACCCATAGAGGAAATGAGAAAACTATTGAAGGTCACTGGAAAAGTAATATCTTGATTCCCTACAGATTCACTCTCTGAGTGAAATGCTGTGCTCCTAGGCAGTGCATCAGTCTTATCTATAACAACAGCATGATCTCATTAGCTCTGACTTTACAAACTTCATTATTTTAATAATGCCAAATGTTTGAAAATCTATGAGTCAGGCCCCAGCAAATAATAAGAATGGCTTTGAAGTGAGGAGATTTTTAAACAAAGTTTGGAGCTCCTTGTATTTTCCATATAGCATTTAAGACTAAGGTTCACATGACTGGACTTCCATCCACTTCTGTGTGGGCTAAAATCCTGACAAAATCAAAGATGAGATTCTCAAATGATCATATTACTCCAGGAGGTGGAATGAAAATAAAATCCCAAATCGTGACATCTAGTAAGTTCTGTGACACTGGCAATAAAGTGAACAAGGCTCAGCATTCAGCTTCATACAAGAAGTGATTTTTACTAGACCAATAATGTTTGGTAATAACTTAGAGACAAAGCTGCAGTGGAATTTTGTAATTGCTAAGATTGCATTAGTGTTACAAAATATGCTGCATCACATTTACAGACTGACTAGCATACAAGCTCAGGATAGGGTGATGGACTAATACATGATCACTTGAAGTAGCTTACGTCCTGCATGACTGTGTACCTGTTTATTAAAGTATTTACAAAATAGCTAAACTACAGTATACAAAATAAATTCAAACAACGCATGTTGTGATGAACGTATGGATATTTTTATGGTGTGTTTTTGTGTGTTAAATTTAGAGTTCACTTGTTGGTGATGATGTCCTACATATTAAATTACTGACACACTATTGTGTGTACTTTACTGCCTACTCATGTAAACATGGAGTAAGTGTTGCCTTCAGCATTATGTTCTAGAAAAGCAACAGTAATGCATGTAGTACAAATCTGCAGATTAAGATATTGCCATCTCTCTTTCACAAAATTAATTTGCTAGCAATGAGAGAGAGGTAGTCTGACACTTGAGCAAGACCTTCTATTTCTTTAGCAGTCCCTTGTCAGCAAAGTCAGAAGTATTATTCTGTCTTGTAGTATCTATTTACTTTATCTGGTAGCTTTTCTTTGAGGTCCATAGTGGTATTGAGTAGACCTGCAAAATTATGATGTATTACCAGTGATCTCACTGTACCACAAGCTGAACTCTTCTCTCACAATTCTGTCCTACTTATTTCTTCTTTTTTGCTAACTAATCATACTCTCAACAATTTCACTTCACTGCTATCACTGCAGCACCTTATTTATTTTTTCCCTGTCATTTTTCAGTCATTGTGCTTTTATCCACTTTGTTCTGAACATTTAGTACATATTTCTAAAAGTAGTTTGTGACCTCCCTTTCCTGATCTTCTGCACAGCTCTTCTCAAGACCCACTACTTCTGTCATGTTAACAAAACGAAAGCCAAAGTTGGGTTTGTCAGTGTTGATAGGAAAGAAGCAAAATGTGTTAATTTGTGTTTTTCACTCCCCTTTGTATTCTGTGGTTGTTCATTGCTCTTTTGGACTGTGAGCAATTCAGGAAAGCATAGGACATATTAGGTATTTAGACAGAACCAACTATGTTACAGGTACTTTCATAAATAAAAGTTTGATTGAAATGTGCAGGCTGGGATTAAGTTGCCTTTTCCTTAACCACTTCCTGTAGGAGTTAGAACATTAAACAATGTTTTTTAGGGTCTTTAGGGCAAGTGCAACACAAGTTTAGAAAGGGACAAATTTATGTTCAAAGTGGGTGTTTAGGTACTACATAGGCCATAACACACATAGGTGACTTTTGAGTTTTTGTTGTGTTCATTATGATGCGTAAAAATGTGTTAGTGATCTGAACAATGTAGCCTTCCAAGAGAAAAATGGGCAGTAAACCAGATAGGATGATAAGATTATGAAAGATAAGGGGATATTGTTGCTTGAGGTAGCCTAGCTTTAATGACAGAAAAGTTATTTCCCAGTGCTTTTTCCTACATGGCATCTTTTCTATTTATTGTGTAATTGTCACAATTGCCTTATGAGATAATAAGTGTTATCCTCATTTTATGGGTGTGTAAACAGGTACAGGTTAGAATGTAAAAACCCTGAATTTCCATGTGGAATTTGCAGGGTTTGATTAATGTGACTTGACACGTGCCATGAGATAACTTATAAAAACTGAATTAATTCTTTGTTTCCAGGTGTTAAGAATATAATAGGTGTTTCTTGAATGCAGTGTAGAGAACAAATTTAGGTAGGCATCTTTTTCACTTAAATGCTCAGAACAATCCTATTCTGTAACTTGCTATCCCTTAAGGTAGCTTCTGTTGCCACAGCTAAAACAGTGCTATGCTCTGAAGTTGTTAGATGTCTTAAATTAAGCAGTGATGGATCTAGTTGCTATATCAGTGGGAGTCTTTTAGGGAAACTCCAGGATCTGAAGGGACTGCCACAAGTGATACAGTAGAACGGTGCTTTTCCTTCCTGAGTCAATATTGACTCTGATATTTCCAGGGTGGTGTTGCTGGAGACAAAATTCACAAAGCAAGACCCTCCCCTCTGCATTGATTTAGAGTCCAGTACCCAGACGACATGGAAATATAAAGACATCAAAGCTTTGAAATCACATACATAAATTGAAGCAATAAATAATCATATAGTATTTTTATATTGAGCTAAGTCTATGTACAAACAGCTACAAGGAAGTTTTACATAAATTTAGAGAAAGGAAGTACTTGGGTGTACTGGAGGAAGAGTGAAAGTTAAAGCTAGGTGTGGCAGCATGCAAAAGACATCAAAAGAAAGAGAGAAATATATGGAGTCGAAAAAGGCCAAATACCAAAGAAACAGAATTAAAATGAAGGCCCAAATAGAGTATCTAGGACCTAAGTCAAACAGGAATTGGAGATGGGAAGACAAGAGGAGAAATACAGTATTGCACATCCATGTCCTCAAAGAGTTCTGAAACAAGTAGAGTGCTTTTGATGTGCAGAGGAAAGTAAAAACACAGTGAAGATAATGAAGGACAGAGATCATGAGATCCCACCTTCCTGGCAA
The DNA here is from genome assembly GCA_013398225.1 of Steatornis caripensis. Lineage (NCBI taxonomy): Eukaryota > Metazoa > Chordata > Aves > Caprimulgiformes > Steatornithidae > Steatornis > Steatornis caripensis. The sequence continues at coordinate 274,064 of VZSC01008480.1, read as the reverse complement.
TACACTGAGTGTCCTGGAAGCTCCTTGCATCATTCAGTGCTTTCTAAAATTCTCTTTCAGAGAAATTGTGTTGCAGTTGCTGAGTTGGAACAGTGCTATTAAGCAGAATAAAATATTGTTTGTTTCTCATTTGAAAGTATGTGCCTATATATTATAGATCACAGCAACATGTCTGTTCTTTTCCTGAATGTCCTAAATCTCTTTCCTGTGGTATCTCATGAGACTTTATGCTCCAAGGAGATATTTTTTTAACTTACCACCATGACTTTCTCCATCACTGTTGAGATATTGGTAATAGTCATGGGGCTGTCGGTAGAGGTCTGACTCATAGGGTACCATATCTTCAGAGGGCTGTAAAGAGAAGAGGAATTTTTAGAACTGTAAGCTTACACAAATCCCTTCAAAAGTATTCATATAGTTAGTGAAGGGGAGATGCCAACACATTTTATATTGCCTAGGGAAAGAAGAGGGAGGCTTCAAGTTCTTACTGAATCAGCAGGAATAAAACGCTTGACACCAAACAGTGGTTTGCAAAAAAAAAAAAAAAAGAAAAAAAAGAATCCATCAGACCCAGTCGTGTAGCAGAAGATGTCATCACACCAGCATAGCAGGGAAACCTTTTCCTTGATAGTGACAGACATTTTTTAGTATTATTCCTCCTGCACACAGAAGAGAAAGCAGAAACTTATCCTGCCTGAGCATATTGTTCTGCCTGTTTCTAGGATGTCTCACCAAATGGTGGCAGTTTGTAGGAGGGCAATGACATTGACAGAGGGCATAAATACATTTTCTTCCTGAGTTTTTGTCCAAGATGAACTGTAAACATTTGCTGGTTCAAATCAGCTGCACAGGGCTCTTAGGTATGCACAGAGAAGACTTAAAAAGTCCAGCTGTGGGGCAGATACTGATTTGTGACCTATTGGATGCTTAGCTGTATAATTAAAGTCCTGTCTTCTTAAAACAGGTGACATACGGTAACTTTCCCACTTCTCTTCCTCCCCACGCCTAGTACTCCAATGTTAATAGTGTTTAACATCTTATGTTGTTTCAATAAAGGTGGTCTGTTTATTATTAGTTATGTACAGTTCTGTTCTTCATTTACGTTTGGTTTTGTCTTTTTCCAGAATTAAGAGTTAGAGCAGGGCAATGTCCTTCACAGGACTTTGCTAAACTTTTGTCCAATTACATTTTTTTACAATATTTTTTCCAATCTGAACAAATTCTTACAGTGTCAACAGCAATGTAGAAATCAAACACCTTCTTGCTTTTTGTTCTGAAAGGAAATTATTTCTAGCAGGTACTAATAAAAAACATTTTTCTTCTGTTAATGATTTCAGCATAACTAACTTTAAAGAAAGGGACAAATATTTAAAACAACATGATAACTTACTGGATGGACATATTTTTTATGCCCAGATGCTGATCTGTATGTCCCAAATCCCTTCTCTCCTTCCATTAATCTGTCTCATTTTTGGAACACCAGAATTTTGTAAGGCTAGGCCGTGGTGCCACCATGCCAGAAATGCAGGCGAGCTTCTTTTTCTTGCTCCTCTAGACTACGTAAGAGCATGAAACCTAAGGCAGCAGCTGCCATTAAAATCCAGATGGAGGTGGTAGATAAACAGCTGGCAAAATGAAAAGATGGGTTTTTTTCCTGGCAAAAACTACATCAGAGTTACCATTGCTCATTAGCTCTACTCTTTGATTCTTGTCGTTAACACCTTCGGTTTATTCTGTCATAATTTGAGGATTTAAAGATTGTCCTTTTCTAGGGATATGATCTCTATGATGATATTGAAGACATTAGATCAAGAAAAAGAGAGGTTTATTCCCATAGGATTAAGATGTTAGAACACAAAAAAGGGGAAAATATTTCTAGAAATTACTTTGGACCTTGATAGATCCTTAGTAGCAGCTGCATGCTTTGTTAGCATATCATATTAAAATGCACTGGTAAGATTGCCTAAAATGTCATGACTTCCAGAACAGACTCTAACTGAGCATCAGATCCATGGAATATTCAGCGCCTCAGGAGCAAATCCATTGCCTGGCTGTCAGGTCCCAACATAATCGATGGTGGTGGATAATTGTTTTGGGGAGATCTTGAGAAGGTAATAAACCACAATAAAGACAATATAACAGAAAAACTAAGTAAAAGGAGCAAATCATCATTCAATTGTATCCACAGCAGGGATACCAGTGAAGAGAATCCTCTGATTTCTACTCTCCAGAGGACGTAGGTGCAGTCTTCCTTTCCAAATCAATATGATTCCAATAGAATTGCCCTTCATCTACACAGAGATTTAATGTAAGTACAACCAGATTTCAGAGATGGTTAAAGGAGACAGAACAGCATGCACTCTCTTTGATGCTTCTGGTTTTCCTCTACATATCTTCTTTGTGTTCTCTCTAACAGTGACTGGTTATATGCATTCACTCATCCCCACTCCTTAGACCTGTGGTGTACTCTGATCTCTGACAAGAAAAAGTAATGAGACCATGTTTTGCTCTCTTCAGGATAAAGTTCTCAATGGAATTTTGACTTTTCATTATCTTTGCAAGTTAATTCACCCCACTCCCCCATTTCCTTTCCACAAATGTATGCTTCCTGTTAAATCACGTCAACCTGAAGAATGTATGAAGTTTTTGCCTTCATATTCAGAATGGTTAATTTGTCATAACACAAAGGAAAGCATTCATATTCTGTGAGAGACCTCAACATCCAAATGGAAAATGCACATCATACTAGTTGTGAGAAAAGTCATATAAATGTATATAGTTTGAAAGAAAAATCTGTTTCAACTAAAATACTAGAAACTCACTGAAATTATAAAAATTTTCAATATATAAAATCATCAAAGTTTGTAGCTCTGATAAATATTTAGCAAAAGTAAACAAATTTCCCAAGAAATCAGTCTGCCGATTTGCTTAATTTGCTATGTATAAAATTCCCACTGCTACAAGAAAAGCTCTATCACTTACATCTTTACAGAAGTGTAGCTTGGCAGGAAGGACAAGCATCAGTCCGAAAGCAGATAAACAATGCATATTTTAGGCACAGGAAAGAACATTTGACTTTTCCTAGTGTTCTTTCTTTGTTTTCTCTTCTTCCCAAAGATTTTCCAAACTCCCCCATTTCAGTCCAATATACTGTAAGAGTCAATAGTGTCTCACAGTCTGATANAGCAGATAAACAATGCATATTTTAGGCACAGGAAAGAACATTTGACTTTTCCTAGTGTTCTTTCTTTGTTTTCTCTTCTTCCCAAAGATTTTCCAAACTCCCCCATTTCAGTCCAATATACTGTAAGAGGCAATAGTGTCTCACAGTCTGATAGCTGAGAATGAAGCATTTCTACCATTCAAAAGCTAGTTTTACAAGTTCAGGTGTGTATTCAATGACCAGAGCTAAAGAAAGTTGTGTTAAACAGACTCTTCAAAAAGTGATTCCCTTAACATTTACAGATCTGCAGAGCGAGTTGCAGATACTCATTATCTTTAAAAACAGTCTGCTTTTATATAGATTTTTTTTTTTTTTACATACTCTGTTTTGAAAGTCTGGGACTTTCAATCTCTCTAGCATGTATTGTGGGAATTTTCTTCCTTGAATTTGTTTTCTGCTCAGTGACCAATTTGATAAAATATGTATGTGTATATCCTTGTTAGCCCATACAACCTGGACCAGTCCATCACCGCAAAGGACTTGAATTGGCACCGCTTTCCATCTTGATGTCTGATCTTCACGGATATATAAATAATATGGGAAGTTATATATTAAGTATTTAAAAGTTTATATATCATAAACTTAATCAGATAGTGGTCAAAGGAGATGGTACAGCATGGATTCTCTCTGATTATCTTTATCCTTTTTCCTCTATTTATTAAAGAAACTATTTCCAAGAACCTGTTTTTAATCTTTCTCTTTTTTTTTAAGTTTTATTAAAAGCTTTTTCTCTAGTTAGAAGAGGTTTCACCATGTGCTGCTGTTGCCTCTGGTACCAATCTTTACCCACTTGCCCTGTCGTGCCGTGGAACCTCCCCACCCACACACCCATTTCATCATCTTAGTACTTCCATGACACTGAACTCTTTTGTTTCCCCTGACAAAAAGCAAAGAATGGCTTATGTTACAATTTAATATTTAACTGATGTCAATGGCCATTTGTTCTATCAATTGTTTTCATGTAGAAGAGTGACAGCTTTCTTAGCAACTCATAGCTGTGGTCTGAAGTTGATACCTCCTTTCCTACATGCCATGAGGTGCAGTACACTATCTAAAATCATATTCCAACCTCAAGTAAGAGGTCAACAAACAACATTTTATCTGTCACAGACTTTGATAAATGGAGAGTTGCCTCCATCTTCCTTCTTTGCCCTAAAAATCAAGGGGAAAGCCACAAAACTACTTGGAGAAACCTTGGCTGGCATTGGTTAAGAGAGATACAGGGGACTCAACTGAATAGCAATCTGAAAATTCTTGTTATTCACCAAGACTTTGTCAGATGATTGCAGGTGACTGTAAATTCACTAAATGCTGATCTTTTTTTGTTATCCTGACATAAATATTCACTGGCATGTGATTCAGAAATACTCCACACAGTTTCCAATGATGTGCTGCTGAGACAAGTTTTAAGGCCAAGATTAACCGTATTTCCTTGGAAAAAAATTACAGTATAACTATTTTAGAAAAGATGAGTAAAAATATTAGCATGATCACTCATTAGGCCAGGCTCACTGGACCATGCTCTCAATGCAGTTATGTGAAACAATGCGCTTCTGTGGGGCATTTTTGCTTTCATACAAATATACTTCCATTCAAAGCTGTGATTTCTACAGGTGGCTACTTAGGGATTCACATATAACTGGGGCCCTCTTTAGGCAAAGGTGTTTGACTTAATTATTTTTCACCTCGCAAAACAACTGGATTCTATCATGCACTGGAAGACGTGGGCCCAGTTTGCAGAACTTTTCCACGCAAAATGCCTAATCTTCAGAGAAAGATGCAGTACTCTGAAACCATTTGAACAGTGTTTTCCAAATGAAGGGTACGAGTTCCCTAGCATAGTCAAGAGGAAGGCAGTTACTGACCCACCCTCAACTGAAAGGGGAGGGGCAGAGGAGGGAAGTATTGCTTCACAGAAACCCCTATCTAGAAACAGGCTTATGTCTCTCCTCTGAAAAAGTCCCAGGAGGCACAGACGTTTATAACGATGCCATGCAGGGCTCCAACAGGCAGTGCTCAAAGTGCACTTAAAACAATTTTGAAAGTACAAAACACAAACTTATTGATTTTTGGACATTTTGATCACAAAAATAAAAAACAAATTGCCCTGTCAAGTGCTCCTGAAAGATGTAATTGTATTTTCACTGCCTGTTGTATCATTCATCTCAACCGAGTGCAGCCAGAATATTAACTGCAACACAAACTAGAATACGGACCAGACTGTGTTAGATTTTCACTCCATTTCTTCAGTGTATGCACTGGAATTCAATACTGGAAAAAAGAGTCCAGACAGCTTGGCTGCGAGTGAATGAGTGGACAGAAAATTAACAATTACATTTTTTTTTAAATGGAGATGCTGGTTTCTGAGGTAGTTGAGGACAAGGTTTGGGTTTCTTCTTAATTTTTTTTAGGCCTAACAAGTAACATATTCAGAAATCTCTTTGTGCTTTTTTCATTTTCTCAGTTTCTTTTCAGATTTCTATCCTGACGCATTAACAGTAGATCCGCTGGCCAACTCGGTGTATTTGAGAAAAAGAAAAAAAGATTTTTAGGGTCTTCTCATTCTTTGGGTAGATACGAGATTTCAGGAACACTGATGATGAACTACTAGAATAAAGAGTCTCCCAAAAAGACGACATATTTTTTCAGTCAAGATGGAGACCAAACATGAAAGGAATTCAAAGGCCATCTTTCTGGGTGGAAGATAAAGAAACATGACTTCAGCCTTCATTAGATGGGACAAGACAAAAAGAAAACTTGATGCAAGTTCTTTTAAAAGGAATGTCAGATCTACATTGCCTCTGTGTTTTCTGAACATACATATCAATTACTGTAAGTCATCTATCAGATAAAAAGCCAAGTAAAACACCTTATTTGACATCTCTTCAGCTTCTACAAACTAGTTAGGGCCTCTTTTACCTATTCTGTTTAGAGATTTCCCATTAAGGTTTGTTTCTGAACAACAGGTTAGTGACATTATGTTCTTCATAAATGATAATTTCTGAATTCACTATATGATAAATTACAGCAGGGTAACAACGCTTCAGAGTTGAAGAAAGGATTGAAACAGCCTCATAAGCATATAGAAAAAATTGTATCTTAGAGAAAACATTGAAGACCCAATTAAGAGCTGTGGGTTTTTTCCCCTCATTCACTAATTGCTTGTTCATAGCAGGTGAATTCAAGAGAATTCAGTTCAAGAGGAGCTGAAGTTAGAAACTAAAATGCCATTGTTGCAAAGAGCAGAGTCCTAAAATCTGCAATACATAAAATTAGCATTCAGCAACTCTTCTCTCACAGATTTATAATTCAATATATAAACTATGTCAGACTCCAAATTATTAAGAATTACAACCTGAATAAAGACTCAGTTTTATATCACAAATCCAGCACTGAAGAAAAAATTTACTGACTTTCTGTATCCATACTGTATGAAAATACCATACACTTAATCTGTGAAAACAAATGGAGATCAAAATCAGATACAAGTTTAGGGCGGAAATGTTAATTTCCCATTCATTGCAATGTTGTCACTAGCTTTATATATTGACCTAAGCCCAACTTCCTGGCATTACAGATACAGACCCAAACAAATATTCTTAAATAATAAAACTTGGTTTACTTTGTCTTTTGCTGCTGAGCCAAACGATCCGTATTAGGAATAAACCCCATATACTCACAGGGGGAATGAGGGGAAATCCTTCCATTTTGCAAGCTTGCAACATTCAGCCAACTTCTGAGTGAAGTTTTCTTAATTCAGTTTTCAAACATCCAGAATAACTGACTTGAAAAAATCACATGAAACAAACAAACAAAAAAAAAAGTGAAAAAAAAAAGTGAGATCCTTGGACTCCGTGAAGTCCCTCTGTAGTGATGGATCTCAGGATAGAGAAAGGACCCTAACAAGTTTTCATAGTTTGCCCTAATAGGTTCTGAGGTGAACTTCTTTCCGAGTTGTATGTGAAGTTCCCGATTTTGTCAAATGTCTGTAGAAGGGAGATAGCCCTTGGGTCTATCAGTGCGCTGTGACATCACAGCTTTTAGCCGGTTTGCATAAATCTCATTTCAGGGAGCTGTGGCGCTGTAACAGGAAGTCTGCCCCGAGCCAGATCTGCCATGGGCAGGTGCTTGCTGTATAATCAGCAGCCCAGAGCCTGGGCCTGCCACCAATAAACAAGCATATGGGTGCAGTGCTCTGTGGAAGACTATGTGCTTCCCACTGTAGATGAACCATAACGATTGTGCTGCTCTCTGGTTTAATGATGTATCATAGAGACACAGCCCTGACAACTTCTGTGAAGACAGTGCAGTGGCAAAGACTTGCTTTAATAATAGTCCTGTGTTGGAATTAGGTGGCCGTACTTAGCAGAAAGGGGGAAAAAAAAAAAGACTGCGGTTTCAAATATACAGTCTTAAGTTTCTACAAAACACTGAAGTTAAGCCCACACGACTTTCTTCATAAACTTTGCAACAGAACAAAAGGATTCAGTGAAAGATACTTAGTCTTTTTACTTGCTTCTTGTGATTTCTTTTCTTTTCTAGCTCCTGCAAGGAGAAAGCAAGTGGGGAAAAGGAGAAAGTATTACATGTCCCATGCAATGACTTGACTTCTCTTAGTGCCTTTAACAGTGAGTAGAGAACAAGATTTATAGACTTGTATCTTAACAGTCAGGTGCCAAAATTTCTTGCTTTAGAAACCCCTAAAAACCACAGAGATTTTGCTTTAGCTCTTCTCACATGCCGTTCTCCCTTCTCTTTATCCCACTCTTTTACTTGCATTTGGCTGCACCGAACAAACGCCCTTCGTGTTGCAGTTCTGGCAGGGGCAGGGGTGAGTGGGCCACGGGGCAGGATGTAGAGGGTGGGGCCTTGCAGTGAGGGGAGAACGCTCTCATTCTGCAAAATGTCTTCTGGCTTTGCAGTTAGCTACTAATGTCTTGGAAAAGTGAAGTTTCTTTGTCTGCGTTGTTTCCCTTCAATCTATGCCCGTGTGCCACAGGTTCTGCTTTTGAAAGTAGCCTGTTCACCACTCACCTGGGTCTATGTGTGAGGGGGAATTTCAGCCACTACAGACTTCCTCCCTCGTACGCTGGTAAAACCAGAGGACACTCACAAGTTCCTCTCATTCCCCACCCTAAGGAACTCAGCAAGCAAACCATATTAGCAATGGGATAAGATCAAGATCATGATGGGAGATTAACTCTTGAAACCCCAAACTGAATTTCACCAACAACAGTTGATACATAAGTATTTCATTCTTATTTTATTTGCGTCATGAAATCTTGACTTCAACCTAGAAATAAGCAAGCTGCTAAATTGTCCACTTCTGTCTCTGGGGTGGTTCTCAAGTCCCCCCTTAGACACCAGCCTGGAAGTGATCACAACCACCTGGGCGAAAAGGAGAGAAGCAAAATACAGTACTGATGATAAAATTCAGTGCAAACAGAGGAGAAGAGAGTGAACAATAGCATACACAAATCTTACAGTGGGTAATTGAATAATAGGTGATAAAAGTAATGGTGGAAATTGTGTGTTTATTAAAAAGGCTATTCAGAACAAAGAAGATATGTTATCTGATTCGTTGTACATTGAAAGATAGCTTAAGCAGCTACTTGAAGGTTTAAAAATGTAGTGTTTTACACAGAGAGGTTTCTATTAAAGTGGAAGTCAGGTGCTGGAGGATATTTCTGTGCTGTCTCTTAGCACAGGAATAACCTAATAAGGCTAGATACTTTGCACCAGCCTTACTGCACTCAGGGAATGCTAGATTACGAACATTATCAACCATGTTTAACATGAGTAATCATAACTGCACCAAGGTTATAAATATAAATAATGAAATTGATTCTCTGTATGATGAATTAGAACCAAATAATATGCCATAAAGCTTGCGGACAAGCAGAAAGTCCAGAAGCTGAATAAGCTTCCTAGGAAGGACAGTATCTCCATAAACAGGAACTCTAAAAGCAAAATAAAATGCTTGTTTACACTATGATATTTGTATAGGAACATCACTAGTAACCATGTTGATAAAATGCAACATAGATTACTTTCTCACTGTTGCATGTAACTGGTGTTATCCTATGTTTGTAATCACAGAATCTTCTCACTCCTAAAGGAAGGCCTACTAGAGATGATACTTTTGGCCCAGGTCCTTGCACTACCTTATTAGATGATTTACATGCAGAAAACAGATGAAGTTACCAAACAGTTGTGTAGTTGAGAACCGATTTCCACAGGCACATGATGTGAACTGCTGCTCACAGAGTGTAATGTGACCCGCAGAAAGGCTTTTAGAGTAGGGATCCTTCTCCATGATGGGAATTAGGAGAACTAGAGACAAGCCTGCTGAGTTCAAAGATTAAGTTTCTGAAAGATTGTTTCTGAAAGCATTTAACATTCATATTAATCTGAGAGATTTTCCCTCTAAGCATCACCTCACTGTGTGCAATTTTTTGAAACAGTTCTTCCTCTACCTCTACTTATTTATTCTTCAAGCTATTTCTAACCACAAGCTGCCAAAGCAAAAGGGTTTCAACTCTAAGCCACATCACAGAGAGGTCCCGTTACCTCAAACCTTGTTTGGTGCTTGGAAGGTAATTTTTCTCCCTACTAAAACCACATACAACATCACTCATCCCGAAGTCTTTTAATCAGAAACAGGTGTTTATATAGATTCTGCTGCTGAGTTTTCTTGTAACAGTAACACAAGATCTCCAAGTAAGGGATTCCCTTGTGTGTTCCATATTCTTCCCAGAGCTGTTTTCCATTGAACTTGTTTTATCTAGAAGTAATATGGCTTGTGGTTCTTGTATACTATCCTTTAACACTGAATATCTATTCAGATGACATGAGGGAGGCTCTGCCCTCTTCTCTTGAGAGATCTTATGGGTCTCTCTGACTGAGGAACCTGTGGGGTCTGGTGCTCTAGAGCACAGTTCTCTGCATTTAACTCTTTGTTACATATACTGCTACTGAGTTGAAGATAGGAGATGAAATATCTTTGTTGCATTGTTCCATAATGAGAGGGTAGGAGCCAGAAAATGGCTGCTGCAAGTGACTGGCTGAGAAGAATTTATTACTGCTTTTTCTCATGTGGAGCTTCACCTTAGGGTCCTTAACAGTCTGAATGTAGACTCCACTGAAATATGCGCTCCCCTATCCACTGTGATAGGTTATTGCTCACTGATGTTCTCTTCTGATGCCCACAGGTTTATAACCATGGCTACATTTGAACAAAGACTTTTCCTCACTATGCGGGCATCCCCTCCTATAGTGGCGAAAAAGAGCTTTTTGCAGTCCAGCTTTCATGAGGCCCTGAGTTTCATGTGACGGTATCTGTACAAGGACTTTTGCCAGTGGGGATTGTCATAAAAATGTCATTAAAATATCACAGTCTAGTTCACTATATTGGCAAAGATTTTCAAGCATAGACTGGACTAAATCCATCTTAGAATGAAGATAACAATTTTCATTGAGAGGAAGAGGAGTAATTTGAGTCAGTAGTAATCCAGAAAGCCTCATGGATTTTTTAAGAACCATTATGATATACAATCACTTACAGAAATGAAAAGCACTTCATTTCTCATTTTATTAGTAACTTTTAAATTGTCCATAAAGCAGAATTCAGCAAAGAAGAAAATCTTCCTTTGCTAATTTATATGACTTCAAGATCTGTTTACATCTCAGCTACATTTTATTATTAACTGTATTTGGAAAAACTTGTTTTGGCTTTAAGGCATGTTCAAATATCTATAAGATCTTATGTCCGTTTTTAATGATCTTCTGCATTCTGCAGGTAACATTTTCAATTTACACATTCCTACCCATTTATAGTCATCCAATCTCTCAAAACTTTTGTACCATTTCAAACAATTAACATGGAGGAGTGCTCTAATACCATCTACTCTTGAAGTCTACATCCAGTCTACATACTAGGTACAGTCAGTAGCACCAGTAAGGTGCAAACAGTATTGTGTAACATCCCTTCATAGAGTTGTGCCTTGAGCCTACAGTCCAATTGAGGTTCCCCTCCCAAAATCAGATACTTTAATAGTGAAAATTAAACTGTAAGGATGAGGTGCATCTGAGTTATGGTTCAACAAGAGCATATCTGTAGAGAAAAAAAATGCTATTGCTAAGGGCTCAACAACCACCCTGTATTTCCATTGGGGGCTGTCACTTCAGACTGGCTCTAGTCTGATGCCATGGACTGAATTCCCATTTTCAGCTGAAGTCCTGAGCCACATCTTCAGTTTCATCTGAAAAGAATTCAGTTTATACGCTCTAGTACTGCTAAGTGCTGCAAATTAAAGTATAGTAAGCAGTGAGCAACCGGACATTAATTTTAGAAGTGCACTTACGATCTGAACTAAATTGCTGATCTACACCCGTCATTAGAGAGGATTCTTTCCCTGGGTCCATAGTGACCTCTGCCAAGCTGTGTCAGAAATACCTCTGCTATGTGGAGTTTGATTTGGCTATTTAAGCAGCAGTTCTTTCTTAAGAGTGCAGCTGTATCTGGGAAGAAGTCTTGCTCTCCTAATGTAAATAATACTTTCCAGACTTGCATCTTATTAGGATTATATCTCTTAGTAATCTCTCAGAATCAGCTCAGAATCTCAGTAATCAGCTCAGAAGAGAAAAGCACTATTCACAAATAAACATGTATTTAGGTAGCCAGTGGGTTTACTGCTGTGCTTCCTGTTCTCTGCCACCACTTTCACAAGGACTTTGTGTCTGGAATCTGGCGTAAACAGAAGAACTGAAGTACCAGAAGCCAGTGCTCTTTATGCATCCTCACACTAGACACTTGGCTGTGTAAGAGGTGAAGCATACATGCAAGCTTGTCACAGCTTTATGTGTATGACTAGGACAGGTGTGTGTGACACACTCTGTAGTACATAATGTATGGAAACTTTTTTCTTACAGAAGCAGTTACTGATAAGAAAAATTGTTTTAATTAATTATGTTTCATTCTTTTGTAACATTAGACCATCTTTATAAGTCACATGCAGTTAGATTCTTTAGTCTGTTTTTGCTCTTATTTTTACTTGCCTGTGGGTTTTTTTCAAATGCCTTGAAATCTGCAGGGTTTGGTAAAAAGCTGACATCTTTCATTTATCTTCTGTTAGGAAAAAAGTAACAGTCTGAAGGTAAGTAGCCCCATCTTAAGCTGTTCAGTTTTTTAGAACCACAACTTGCTTACTGCTTTGACAAATGATACATCAGCCATATAAATACTGCAGGCCCGTTGAAGGAGTTTATAATTTTTTGTTTGGTTGCAGTTGTTTTGCTCTGTATTTTGGTACTATATTTTTTGCAAAGTTGTTCTGCTAACAAAACATGGGCTGATACTTTATTTCCTCCCTCCTGTTGTTCTTATGACTATGGTTATTGGTCTTCTAATTTTGCAGTCTTTTTTTTAAATACAATTCTGTACCTACAGTCCGCTATTTGACTGTCCTGAACTGTATTTAACTCTTCTTCTTGTTGTGCCAGAAGTTAACATTAAACAATTACATTATTGTATTAGGTAATACATTAATATATTAAACAAACAAAGACTAGGGAGCACTATTTGTGTGAAGGGCCTTAAAAGACTTCAAAATTTGTTTTTGATGTGATAATTGAGAGGAACACAGTGGAGAAATGCAAAAGAGAGCATTTGAACAGTATTTTGATCCGCCCCTTACACTGAAGAAAGGAGAGAAAGGGACAAGAGAGTCTGAAGCCAGGAAGGCCAGGGAGGAGACTGCCGTAGTTCAGGCCATTGGTGGGTGAAAGTTTAGGCAATGAAAGGAAAGTGAAAAAAATTGATCTTACAGGTGTCCTGCAAGAGGAAGCTGCACATCCTTGATAAAGCCTGCTTGTGTAGATCGGCATAGTGTCAGCAAAAACACCCAAGTGACAGCTAGAGTCAGAAGAATTGCTTTGCTAAAAGGAGAAGGTAGAAGGGAAGGAAAACAGATAGGTTTTGTTCTGACCGTGTTTCACAGTGGTAGCAGTGAAACATTTTAAAGAATGTTACAGAAGAATAAGCTAAGAGGTAAATATGTATCTCAAAAAATAAGAAAAATGAAATTATCTTCCCATTTTAGAAGAGACAATGCCCTTCTTTGAGCTAAGACAGACCGATTTTCTTTTTAGTCATAGCCAGCCCATCCTTAAACCGTGACAGACCTCCCCAAATCTGACCCAGTTAACCATGTGGAAAGCCTAAGGCCTCATGACTAAGAAGATTTCACTGCAGTGACAGAGGAGTGCAGAGGAGCAGAATGCTTTGGATGCTAAGTGCTTGTATATGGCTGAAAGGGAAAAAGGGAAAGAAGAACTTAGAGTATCTTAGTTTGTAGGACTGGATCAATTCACAATAATTCCGTGAAGGAGTTAAACATTTTCTGGGGTTAAAGTGAATCAGAATCTGTACACCGTGTGCTGGAAATTCCCTAAATGATTTCAGTGGTCATTAAGAAAAGGGAAATGGTTCTTTTCTGAGTAGGAGATGGTAGGAGACAGAGGGGTAGACACCAAAACAGAGCCACGGCCGAGTATTTATAACTCAGCTGACTCTGTCGCCAGATTGCAGGGTTCCTGCCAGCTGAGAAGGGGACAGGCTTTCCCAATGGCTTTGGCTGTTGAGGGGGGTCTTGTTAGTAATGACCATTGTGACCCATTGTGACTGGTAACACAATGGGCTGAGACAGTTACAGTTCTATTAGGAATACCATGTGCAGTTACGTACAGCATGGGCAAATACAGGTAAAGCTGCTGATAAAATGTGCTCTGCTGATAAAAGGACCTTCAACTCTTCTGCAGTCACCTTATTCCCACACCTATGCCCCTGGGCTCGCTCAAGTTTTTTGTCTCTTCAGTCACAGACCTCAATTGCATACAAAGCCATAACTGTTTCTTTACAATTTAATTCAAGTACTGGACTGCATATTTTAAACAGGGACTAAATTTAACATAGTTTACGATTGCAGCATGCCATTATCAATGTTGTTGTTTTCACTTAATTCACTAATACAGAAATTAAATTTAGTTTAACTAGTACAAGTACTATGTTTAGACCTGTATTTTCCAGTCATGACTTGGTGACTTTTCAACTCATGGTGTGTAGGCCTCTGCAAGTCCATGGAGTATTTCTGATGGATCTGAGAAAAACAACAGAAAGTAACCCTGTTATCAGTGGGCTTAAACTGACCCCATAAATTGCAGATATATTTGCACCTACATGGAAGCATTTTAGAGATGGGCAAGTAAAAAAGTTTTTGAATCCTGTAACCTAGAGGAAACCTCCAATTTTATTTTCTTTGTATGGCTTTTCTTCTGAGAACTGTTTGCCTCCAGCCAAGCTCTTGCCATCGTCCCCCAGTCCCTAACTTGCTGTAGGATTTCTACTGTGGTGAGAAGAAATATAATGTGTCTGTCCCCAGTTAGTTTCTCCACCAAACCACTGGCAAAGCTTTCCTTTGGAGCAGCAGGCAGAGGACAAAGGCTTCAGGAGTGCTGGTGCTGTTTATCTCACTATCCCAACCCACAGTGTTTCCTGTCCCACTCCTGCTCCTCCCCATTGTTGCTTCTGCCTACTTTCCTAGTAATCTCTCCTTGATGCTGTGGCTAGATGAAGTTTTTTCACTGCTTTCTTCCTAGTCATTCATGTCATCATAATCTTTCTGGACAGCACTTTACTCACCCATTCACCCTGTCTCTGGTGTTAAAGATGTCTGAGGTACTGTAGAAGATTCCTCTACCAGGGAAGATCTTCTCAATATTGCTTTTTGCTTCACAGCTATTGTTCTGGTCATGATATCACCTTGCATGCTCGTGAGTGCAGATTACTGTCAACCTAGAATAACCCATTATTACTGACTGCCCTGTCACCGTTTAACCTTCCAAAGGCCATCGCTCCCATATGCATTGTGCAGAAGTTCTTTACTACTGATTTATGGGAATGCATTTCCACTTTTAGTTTATGCTACATAACTGCATACATTTAGTGCAAAATTCTGCTTTGTACTAAATATTTTTGAATATGCAGAGCTCTTTGAGTGTTTTGGAATGAAAATTGTGCTGGTGGGTACAGAATTTAAAGCAAATCCAGTCTGCAATTAAACACAAACCCACAGCAGTAGCCTCTGGACTGAGCTCACCATGTAGTTTCCAAACAAGCTGACAGCAGTAGGAATCGTGGTTTATAAAAAGCTGCCAGCAGTGCTGAGCTGGTGAAGAGAAAGAGGAAGCTACAACGGGAAAGAGAAAAAAAGCACAACCAAAGGCAACTTCACTTCTCTGCCTCTACTGTTTTTAAATAGATTTGGCTCTAAGTTGCTGTTGAGAGTGCTGTGCAGAACAGCGATAACCACACAAACTGAGAGCCCCACAATATTTATCCCTTTGTGAACACCACCTGCAAATCACATCCCAATTCTAAGGGACTTCTTTATGTTTTTGTGCATACATGTGAGAATCTGTGTATATATGTAAGTATGAATATACACCATGTTACCAAAACTATTGCTCAATGGCATGCCAGTAAATAGAAGTTTACTAGAACAACTTTTGCCATTTTACTCCTCCTTTGCACAATATGCTGAGCTGTTGTTCTGGGATTGTTTCCTGATGTTCCCATGCACCTCAGGCTATGGATTTCACTTGATTATTCTTCTTGTCCTATGAAAAGTGAAAGAGTGATTCTCATCTGCAGACCACCAGTAACAGGAAATCATCTAAGGCACTATTGACTGCATTGTCTTGTAGTGGGGGTTAGGACTACGGGAAGGTGCTCTTGAAGAGTTCAGTTGGAGACTGGGGCACAGAATGACTCCTTTCACTTTGGGAAGAAAAGTCTAGGTGCTCAGAAGTTCTCTAGTCAGAAGGCAAGCTTCCTGTGAGGTTGTATCTTGGGTCTTATTACAAGTGCTAAGCCAGGTGATAGATGGAAGATATGCTGCATTAAAGGGAGAGTGTAACTGGAAAGCTAAACCCAGAAAGCTGATGAATAGCGTGAGAAAAGCTGATGATTAAAATTAGTTGGATTAGACTCCTTTATGTTGTGTAAGTCTGGGAACACAGCTTTGATTCTGTGTATTTTAGTTGAGAAGGGATTAACTTCTTGTAGACCCAGTCAGAAGACTTCAGGAAGAAGAAAACATTGCAGAGGGAAAGACCTTAGGGACTCTGCAGGTTAACTGCATTTTGTGTTACACTGTATAGTTAGCTCTCTGAAAGAAGGACCTGGCAGAGTCTCTCTGCACGTTCGTTGCTCTGAGTCCGAACACAAAGAATCAATCATGTTTAATCTGCATACAACCTATATTGTTGCAGTATGGGTCACAACAGTAGTCAAGTCTCCCCTGCAAGTGGGAGGGCAAAAGGCAGTAACAGAACATGTGAATCCCATGACTTCCTGGCAGCTAGAACGCTGAGCGTAGTTGCAAAGGATTGTTCAAGAATCCAAACTTTATAATAATTATTTCTTTCCCTTTCTCATGGACTTTTTGGCACCAAACCTATTAGTACATTTACTTGTAGTGCCTGAAATATCAGTATATACCAAGGTGTTTTCAGCTCTGCAGCCAGAGCCCTTTACATTTAGAAAACAGCTGTGAGTTGGTAGTGGGATCTGCAGTGCTCTTTTTTTTTCCTTGCTGAAACATTAACATCAAACCTTCAAGAGAGGCAATGCTAAAATTACTTCCTTTCACAACTTACCTCTTGACGGTGAAAGGATGGCCTAATGGATAAGTATTCTTCCTCAGAATCTCCTTCAAAGAACAGTCCCCATTTCTTTCTGTTCCCATTTTGCATGAGGTCAGAAGAGACCAGGATTTTCTTTATGGCCAGTATGTGTAGGCTTGGAGAAACTGTGTAGCTCCCTTTCCATACAACAAATACACTTAGTTCTTTTGCAAGATGCACATGCCTGGGATCACTCCCAGCTGCCCTTCTTCTATTGTGGAAAGTTTCGTAAGTATTTTCGTTTATACTCCTGATCCAATCAGTTCTTAGAAAGATCAAAACTGGATGCAGGTATTGTAGTTACTCATAAAACCATGATTCCTGAGACCAGAATAGTGAGCAGATCCTCAACACCTTCATGATCAGTCATCACCAAACGGTTTAGATATGCTTTCAAAGAAACAAGGACAAATTTTTCACCTTGACCCCAAAGGACTACATCTGGCTTATTGTTGGGAACATCACTGATGAAAGACGCTTGACTGAAATATAAAAAATAACCCAAATCAGGAAGTCATTATCATGCTGTTTCAACAAAATTAAATGTAAACCATTTTCAGTGATTTTTTTCAAGTCTTAATCCATCCCAGATTAATTTTCAAAATCTTTACGTTCTTGAAACAATCAAGACTTAACTTTTGACACTAGATATGGTAGCCTGTAATCCTTGTAAGTGTAAAAGACATTATATTCTTCTTAAGTCTGATTTGTGTTTATTTTCCTATAGAGAACCACCTCCATTTTGGAAACCCAAAGATCTGATGGCTCAAATTTTGTCAAATCTGTGACAGTCTGTTTATTACCACCTTTTCATCCAAAACTGTTTATTGTTGCTATCATTTCAGAAAAGGCGAGTTGTCCGAAAATAAGCTCTCTTGGCAGATCCTCCTTTCAGGGTGATCTTATGACAATAAAGCCTCAAACAACAGTAACTAAAATAGCTGCTAATTTAGATGTTAGTGAGTTTACAATCTCTCAGGGATTTTTCCCTGAGCTTTATTCCTACATCTTATGATGCTAAACACACACCTTAGACATTGAGGGCCTTCTATTCTCAGGATAACGCTAAATAGTTTAGGCGGCCACAGTAGGATTATTCACACTCCAGAGTGCAGCAGCATCTTCAAGCTCCTCCAGACAAACTGGTATACATACATAGTAAGGCACTAAGAAGAAACTTCAGCTCAGCCATGGGTCTGGCCATGCCACTGCATGTCACATACCTCTCCCAGGCATCAGTTTGAAGATCTCTGCACAATAATATATTATTCAGGATAGACATGCTTTGTGACAGTTTATAGCACACATGCAAAAATCTCCCCCAAAGTGTTTATCTCAATCCTAGGGCAATTTCTCATAAATCCTGTCAGTCAGCAGGACCTTCCTCTTATTTTAGCATTTTAGCACACTCCACTGAGGCTAAAACTGTTTTCTCAGCCTGTCTTAGATATATTGCATTTGCATTACATTACTCTGTGACCTGTCTGACAGATTAGATGTTAGATTTGGGGACACCTCTTCTAGAATCTGTAGTGAGGACTCCAGTGGTCATCTTCCTAGCAGTCAGAAATTGCTAATCTGTCATTAGGGAATCCACTTGCAATCAATATGAACAAAACATCTGAAGCAGTTTTGAAGTGATTATGTACCTCTGCAGTTTCTGGTTCTGTTTTTGTGTGCATGGATCCCCAAGCCACTTTCTTCCTTCACATTGGTTATATGCCTTTTACCAATGAGGTGTTGGATTTGTGTGGAACATATGGCTATTAGGACAAGGTACTACTATTCTTTATTTTTCTTCCAGCTGTATAAGGATAAAAGGCACACATCCTCTTCAGTACCAATTATTGGACAAAAAATTTCAGGCCTCTGACACATACACATGCAATACAGGTATGATCTACATTTACCAGCCTTGCACAGATGAGGAATTTTCTTTCTTTTCTTACAACAGAGCCTCTCCTTCTTTGGATAAATCCAAAGATATTGATAAATCCATAGATGGTGTATCTCTAGATTTTGTGTATATGTTTCAAGGGAGCATGTTTATCGTATTTGACTGGACTGGAAATGCAAGGAATTTCCACAAAGTATTTCTTTGGTCATTTTTTTCCTCTGGGTCTAGTTTCTCCAAATTACATATGAAACTGTCCATAAAACAATCAGAAAACATACCTTGCAACAGTTTGTTGCTGAGCTTTGCTACTCCTTTCATATTTTGCAGTGGCTTCGGTTGTATCTGTCTCCAGCATATGCTTATGCTCATATATAGAAGGGAGTCAAAGAGGTTTCACCCAGGCTAGGAAGGTTTCGGGTTTGTTTACTGGTTTCTTATTACAGTGTTGAGAGCATACTTGTTCTCCCAGTTTGATTAGGAAAGGAACCTGAAGAGCAAGAGGTAAAACAAGATGAAAAAAAGGACTTTTCTTTTTAAAAGTAGTGGTAACTTTTACGGGCATCTTACATAACAACAGAAACTCTTATTCTTCTTCCATATTCCTTACCACTTTATCCAAATTAAAAAACTTGTAGGTTTCGTATACACACATGGTCTTGGTCCTGAGCAGAGAAAAGAGGTTACCTGAAAAATGAGACTTGGGCCCTGAATTCCTAACTACTTCTTTATGACTTGTCATCCAGTCCAGCTCTGCAACTTCTCACAAATATGTTCTTTTATGCAGTGATATGAATTTGTTAAATTCTGGGAAATTCTGTCACCACAATTTTTCCTCTTTAACAGACTTAAGATTTATCTAACTGATAGGTACAAACTCAAGCTTGTATTCATGCCCATACAACCTGACCATCTGAAGTAAAACTACCAATGTTATGTGAAAGCACAAGACTGCAGACTAGCAGAGTCTGGAGTGGACTCCTCTGATTATTATCTCTATGGGAAAGAGTAAGTTCCAGATTGCCCAACATTGCGTATGCATGATTTCCCTGGAACTCCCACATCCCGCACTTTGCTAGTGCTGTCCACATTGGTGTTGATCAGTCTGTGTTCATCAAGCCTCGAAGAAGAGAGGAGTAGGATTGTTTTAGTTAACTTATTCATGGGCTTCTGCTGGAGCACAAACCATGGACACAGTGCATCATCTGTTACCATAATGCAATTTAGAGGCTTTTTCTGTAAAAGCCTGCTGTTATTTCACGTACATTCTTGCTGCTGATAATCAGTGGATAAACAACTTTCATAACAACGCTGCAAGCCCTCCCCCCCCACCCCTTCCACCTAGCAGTCTGACAGTTGACTTGATGGTTAGCCACGGACTTGTAGCAGTCTTGGGTAGCCAGTTTCCAGATAGCAGCCTGCCTTTCTGGTCATTATGGGCTCTGTCACTCATGGTATGTGGTTCCAAAAGACTGGGCAGATTTATCACACAGGTCTGTGAAGGCCTGCTTCCTCATGCAGAAGTTTTGGAGCTGCTGTTGTACATCAGTAACTGCAAAGTGATGTGATTTGGGTTCTGGAAAATGCTGTTGGACATTTTGGGGAAATTTGTATCATTCATCATGTCACCCACAATGATGGACACTGATAAATTCATAGATGACATATGGCTAGATTTTGTCTTTTTTTACCACCATCCATGTCCATTTTACCACCCTCCATGTCTTTTAGCATTGCATTTCCTCTCAAGTTCCAAGACCTGTCTCCACCTCCCTATGATGCTTCTCCAGTTTGTAAACACCTCAGCTGAGGTTATAAGGAATTGCTCCGCAAGAACCATGCTATCTCTATATTGCTGCAAAATGAGCTGCATGCAAAACCATCAAAGATGTATGTGATTGGGGACTGTAGTAATTCTGCTTTTAAAGCCAAGAAGGAAAAATAAATAAGTTATCTTATAATGCGGCATAGACTGATTCTCAGAAGAGTTTTGCCAAGTGATATGGTAGGGAAACTGGGATGTACCCTTTCTTATTCTAGTGTTCTGTATGAGAAACCCTGTGTAGATACCACTAAGCAGGTTTGATGAGATTTTCAGAAAAGAATGTGAGTAAAGAAATGAACGCTTGAAGGTAGACTCACTGACCACATCAGGAAGATATCTAATGGCGTGTCCTCATTTCTTGCATCCTCCAGCAGCACCAATGTCTTCATCCTATGAACTGGGAACTCAGGAACCCTACACTCAAGCTCAGAGAGCTTCAGATTAAATCAGTGAGTGAAAAGAGGAGAAAGTGAAACAAATGCAGCGTGGGGAGAGGAACTCACACTCTTTCGTATTCACTTCTCTGTGAAAACTCAGGGCAGGCCTATGAACAAGAATTCAGAAAGCAAAGGGCCGTTCATCCATATTGAATATTTATGTAAAACACAGTCTAAGATTATGGGGGACCAGGCAAGAATAGGAGAGTGTGAAGGTCCAGGAAGTGGAAAATGATGTGCAAATATTTGGCAGTATTTTAGACAATATAGCATGTGGTTCAAATAGATGGTTAGAAGCAGAGGTGTTGGCATGCGGGTAATGGAATATAAAAGTATTCTCTAGTATGTGTGTTAAATACATCCAGCACAATGTAAACATTTAACAGTCAGTTGAGTTGAACATATGATCACTTTGAGGCATGAGACTTACAATAAGATCATGGAGTAACAGACCTATTTGGTTTAAATAGTAGTCTCTGTCCCTCTCTGGGCTGGCTCCAAATGTCAGGAGTGACCACGCATATCTCCCCAGGAGGGTCCCACCAGTTCTTCCTTTTACCACTGCTCCTTTCAGCCTTAAGAGAGATTTTCTAGGTTCTTATTTTCTCACTGTCTCCTTTTCCTTTTGTGCAGGTCTTGTTTCCAAACTGTAGACCTGTGCTGCTTTTGGGTGTGGCTCTGAAAAAAACAGCAATGAATGAAGACTTTAATCGTGAAACTCTCTGGAACAGGCTGAGGAGCTTGGTTCTGAACTGAAACAGTTTAAAAAAAAGTCATGTTAGTTTGCCAGAAACATGTAGTGCTGTGATGGATAACTTAAAGTATAGATGAAAGCCTAATATTTAATTCAGTGAGCTTCGTGCATGGTAAAATGCATACTGCCTTGTCTGTGCAAGATTTCTCAAGCATATTTATTAGCATATGTTAGTTAACAGGTGTTAGCCTCAAATTTCTAGACAATCTAAGGGCTGATGTGAGTCTAGAGTTCAAAGTACAGTATGAATTTAACTGCTTTTTTTTGTTTGGTTGTTTTTTGGGGGTTTTATTTGTTCTTCCAAGCAGGTGCTTCAAATATTCATTTCAGTTTTGAGAGTGTCCTGCTCAGGGAAGCGTCTTCTGTAACCCTGGTTATATTGTAGTTATTTGGAAATAGGTATGGAGAATGTCTCACATTGATAAGAAAGCTCTAATAATAATAATCAGATAAAGTTGTAACAGGATAGATTTATTCTGCATCTCTTATCCTACATCAGAGGACTTTTTTTTGGTCAATTTCTTTTCCCTTCCTTTCCTGTCTTGTAACAAAAAGTTCCCCTCTTTTATCAACAAACTGAATTTAGTGTATCCTTGAACCTTCCAATGGTTTGAGTGTTTATTGGCCAAAAGTCTGTATAAAGGTAGTTCTGTGTTTCAGTAACCTTCCTGTCCATCTACTGTTCCTGACTTGCGGTTTTTTTAACAGTCTCATGATACTTTGTGTTTCTCATATTAAAAAAGAAATATTTCTTGCTCTTTTTTTCAGAGAATGAGATGTATCTCAAAGAATGGAAATTAAGTGAATAGAAAAAATCTTTTCCAAAAGTTGTATGTTTTTTTAAGGAACCTCATGATCTGTCGTGGTCTGGCTCTTGATTTTTGACTGTTTGGCGTTCTGGGCATTCCCCACCCTCTTCTCAATGCACGAACAGGTAGCTCAACGCCACCAGAGTTAAGAGTTCCAACTCTGGAAAGATTCGGGATTTTTCTATAAGGATGGCATGGTGATTCATTCTGAGCTCTCACAAGACAATCATGCAGCTGCCCCTGTTTCAAAATCAGCAGCCCCGCCAGCTTGTCTCCATCAGCCTTGAGAAAACAGGAAGCACAACGGCCACCACAGGAAGTGGTGCGCTCTTACACCCACCCCAAAAACTTAGCTGCTGAACCTATTGCAAAATGTTAACAGAATACTCCAGGGTACACAGAGAAAGAGAAATCTGCTGACCTTTGGGTGCCTGTGCAATTCCTGGCTTTAGTTTCTCAGGCCTATAGCCTAACTCAGCCACCAACATGCCCTGTGTTTCTCAGTCATTGCAGTTTAAATCCCCTATAGTAGGACGCTCTTATCCAGAATGCGAAGACTTTTTCTTAATTACTTTGTTTCACCCCCAAATTTTGTACAGAAATGCCGTAAGAAGGTCATTTTCTGGGCTGACACACTGAAAGACAGAAATAGAGAAGGTGGAGAGGACTTGTTTTGTTCATCGTGATTAACTGTGTACTCATTTCCTTGGCAACATGGAAGAAATGTGTGTTTTTAGGGTAGAGATTTATATGTATATCTTGTTATTTGGATATTTTTCATATGAAGCAAAAAAAATATTGCTCACTTTCGTGGTGGCAGAGAAAGGACTGTACCACAACATTTCAGAGAGTAGATGTGTCTTCTGCATATAAAAGAAGGAGCACAATGAACTGCTCTAAGTAGGAAACACCATTCCTTGTCGGTGCTGTGAGGCGTGGTGTAAAACTAAGAATGCCCGAAACAGAAAAGCAGAATGTTCCACAACAAGCAAAAGAGAGAAGAGGGATGCAACATGGGAAAAGATTTGAAATTTGAGAAGGTTTTTGTTGTGTTTGGTACTAAATTTATCTTGAAAATCCATTCTGCAAAAACAAAGGTGAAAAAAATGCAAGTTTATATGCTGGATGATGGGCAATTAAAATTTTAGCAGGGACTTTTAAAAAGACAGGATTTTTGAATTAGAGAAGCTGCTGCAAAAGAAGTGCAACAATAAGAAGGCAGGAGAGGGTCAGGAATGGAAGATGATGTTAGCTATTGAGACGAGAGCTAGGCATTATTTTTCTGCTAGATGATTAATTTGTCCAATAAATGCAGATTTGAGAATCTGTCCTGGAAACCAAACAATTTCTAAATAAATACTTGTTAAATTCTAAGAATTGTTTTGTCAACAGTTGAAGGTTTTGAAAGCTGGAATTTTTTTCTTGTTCAAAATTTAACAAAATTTGAAACGAGAAAGTTTGTAATTTTGATTTGAAACAAACGTTTCATTCAACTCATAATTAAATCTTGGGGGATTTCCATTTTTGTAAGAAAACTGTAAAAGTTACATGGACTGAAAATGAATTCCCTAGCTTTCCTCTCCCCCCCCGCCTTTTTTGAGTCAGCCAGTAAAACTCCAACCAAACTGAGAAAAGCAGTCAGATTCCTGAAATCTGGTCTTCGGCATTACTGGAAGAAGGAGAATATTAAGAACTATATTGCAAGAGTGCTGAAAGTCCTACACAGAGCGTAAATGTAGATTTGAAGACTGGCATCAGAACATTACACAAATGTCACTAGGAAGATGGCTTGGTTTTACTAAAGCAGCAAAGTTGTATGTAGATATGGATTACAGACAAGTATCTTATTCAGCAGAGTGGATAAATGCTAAGTGTCTCAGCACTAGCTCCTGAGTCTCTTCTTTCTCTATCACAGTTCCACTGATCTTTCTCTATGGTGAATGGAAATGCAGTTCTGCCAAAAAAAACCTTAATATTTTACCTGCTGTTGTTACTATGGGGAGTCTTCTATCCAGATTTTTGTTCTCCAAATTGCTTTAGAATGGAGTTTATAAAACTTGTAGCACAGTTTGATTTTGAAAATGCTTAATCTGAAATTAAAATTTCATAGTAGTTCCTTTTGAAGTAACTCCTATACAGATTGTTTCTGTTTTGCACAGTCATTCAGCAGGCAACTTCAGTTTATCTTGTAACTCCCCTCATTACATTAACTCTTAACAGCACACTCTTCGGAATTTTTCTAAAGGTCATAAATATTTTTTTTCCTGCCATGAAATATATTTTCCTTTTGAGTGTGCACAGAGATTATTAAAATTAATAGTTCCAAGATGAACACATCCATATTCTCTTCATTTTGATCTAACATCTCTCTCTTCCTGCTGGTTATTCTGTCTGTTGGCTATTTTCAAAGTTCTAAAAATATTAATAAAATCATGGTGTTTACTGGACAGAATACTGCTGTGCTGTTCATGTCTTTTCTCCTGAAAACTACGATACACTTATCTTTCTCTCTTGATGGCAGGCTAGGCAAAATATATGGCTGATCCTGTTTGTTTCTAGTAAAATGTCACAGATTTTTCCATGGAGGGCTTAATGATTTTTTTTTTTTGGTGGACAAATCAGCATATCCTTAAACTCCAAGATATGTCTTACTGCTCTACATCCACATAAAAACCCCAACACATTAGCTCACTTAAATTTGAGGTCTGCATTGAATTCTCTCCCTTTGGGAATATTGTGCATGTACTTAAGATTGGACTTCTGGGACTCCATCTCCTGGCCATTTAAATGTGAAAAAAAGCCTGTCCTGAGCAAGGAAGAGATCCTTATCGTGCTTGTTACTGTGAAAATCTGCCCTGGAAACCAAACATTCAGAAACAAACTATTCCATCAGTTCTTCCTCGTTTACTTTATTCAACTTAAACTACAACTCACAATTTGCTTCCAGATGTTTTCCAGAGTTCTGATGATTCATCTCAACCTGTTTCTAGCTTAACATTTATTGAGACTGATTTTTTTTGAGTATTATTAGTGAATATTATTAACTTCTGCAGATAAAATTTAAGTTCTGAGAGGAAAAATCACACATTATCATTTATTTTCATTGTGCTAAAACACAGAGGCAGTGAAGATGATCGGGGAAACCAGGGGTTTTCAGTCCTCTTAAACTTTGTATGCTTATTAGACTAGATCATGCTTTCTGAAATTTGTACCTTATTAGTGGTCTAATATGCAGTATGAAAATAATCTAATGTGTGAGGCAAGAAATAGAAGGAAGGGGTGCATTTTATGCAAATGAACTCAGAAAGTGATCGGGACTAGTCACTTTTGAGTGCTTAGGAAGCAGAGAGATTCTTGCAGTCAGAAAGACCTTTTCCGTGTCTCTTGGGGGAGAAAGCATTGATTGGTTGGATTTGACATAGCCCTTTACAAGCCAAGTAGGTACAAAATTGCCCTTAAACCTAGAAAAAACACCCTCTGTGAACAAAGGTATAACTCGTATTAGATTGTGTCATGTGAGAGCAGATTGGAAAATGGACAATGGAAAGCAGTCTTTAAAATGCGGACACGATCAGTGTTTTGAAGAACGAAATCTGTCCTACAGGAGGCTGAGTTAGTTACTTTTGATTACATTTCAGTCATTTATTTCTTACTATTTTTTCAGAGAGAACTGTTTCAGAATGCCAAGCTGCTGGTGTCCCTTCTGGCTTTGACTCTGCCTGAGCAGACTCTGATCTGGGTCCTCTAGTTTTCCTTTCAGCTATTGTTACCGAGTTTATAGAAGGCCTCAAGTAAGGACCAAAAATGCATAGCTTTATAGGCCTTCACTGAGAGCAAGAGGAAGCATCACTTCTCCAGTAACCATCCTATAACACACATTTCTTACTTCAAAACCATCTGTTTTGATTTGTTTTTAATTTGAAAATTATTCTACGTACTCCACTCTGTTTCCTGATTTGTTCTCTTACATTCACTGGCAACGAAATCACTCTGGTTGTTCTGTATCTATACTACATTTTCAGCAATTGGCAGCTTCTTTTAACCCCTCATAACCTGATTTTGCTAAGCTAAAACTATTTACAACTCATTTTGTGAAATATATTTCAGGTTTATTTGGTTATTTGTTGTTTGATTGTATTAACTGACAAAACTGACAGACTAAAAAAGAATTGGGGCAATGGAGACAGAGAAAAATAAAAGGAAGGCTGAAAGCGCAAAACACAATTTCATCACTTTCAGACTAACACATATTTTAGTCCATCAATTTTTCAATTAAATCTTAGATAAAAAATTTAATTACATTAATTGAAGCATAATTTGGTTTAATTCATACTCTGACTCTCTTTACAGTTTCTACTGTGTGAAAGGGAAACAGTTTGTTCTTCTCTTACACACTTAAGGCTTGGTTTTCATACATCGTGAGCTCTCTTGATTTCAGCTGCAGTTGTTGGAACGTTTAGACTACGAGATATTTTACCAATAAATAATCTAATCCTCTTCAGAGCCGCATATGATCTACAAAGTATTTTATAGGATCAGTAGTAATTTTGAAGCCAAACCAGTGCAGAAAAATACTTTCAGCTTTTCTTGATTTAATCAGAGCTTAAGGGAAAAAGCATCATTAGCTTTATTTATTGCTTGAAGCAAATGCTTTAGCTTTGCTTTAATAAAATCAGCATCTAAAATATGCAATTTGTGTATTTTGAATGACAGAGGGTTCCTACATGGCAATTCCATTCTGGTTCCACTAAATTTTCTTAGAGGAAGTAACTTCCTTATGTCAGGATTATATGACAGAGCTAGAGCTATGTTCAGGATAGAGCAAACCTCAGTGAAAGCAGATTTTTGTTTCTTTTATGTGTGAAATTTTTTAGCAGTTTTAGCCTCATTTAACATTATGCTTGTCCCAGGTTTCAGTTATGCAGATGCTCACAGTACTTTTTGCCTTTGAGCAGACAGCTCGAGTCTGAATCAGATGACAGAATGGCGGGACAAGGTTGTCCAAGGACAATGTTTGTTCTGCTCTGGACATGGCAAAGGGAGAGACTGCAGCTGCCATAGACCTGCCTAGTAAAGCCACACTTGCTTATTCTGTAGCCCTCAGGAATGTAAGAACTTTCCTTACTGCATAAAACTTCAGAAGATCAGATAGAAGGTTTTCCTTAAGATGGGGTAAGGACCACTTTGAGGAGATCAGCTCAGATCTTCTCTGGTTTTTCAGTGCTTCCTCTCTTATTTTTAATTATCGTTTGCCACTGAAGGGTTAAAGATCGATTTTGGTGCAGCATCTTCCAGAACCATTAATTTCTAGCCTTCAAAACCATCAGTCTCAGTCTCTATGATTATGTGCAATGAAGCTGGGCTTCATTTAGGATTTTCATTCCCTGGGAAGAAAAATAATTAAGGCTTGCATGAAGGGAAAAAAAGAAAAAAGATACAGCAACTAGAAATTTCTACTCTGCATTTTTTCCAGTAGGTGATAAGCTTGACTGTAGCTCTCCCCCACCCATGCAAACATTGAGCTTTGTTTCTGTAGGTCACAAATGACATGATTTTGCATTTCTGCCTGCCTGCTGGTTTGGGTGCACTAAAGCAGTGGGGCTTTGCAGACTGGGACAGCTGGGTGAAATGCTTCTTGGTCTCTTGATTCTTTCTTTCTCTTTCAAAGTGAGTTGCACTAGTCCTTGTGGGAAGGAAGGAGAAGATGGTGGTTTTGCACAAACATTCTCAGGGACCGTTCTTTTCTTTGGCAATCTTGGAATTTCCCTTAAAGCTTTTGTTTCTTGCAGCTCCCCTTATATATGTTTTTCTACAGTTTCTTTCCTAAGTCTCTGAGCCCCAAACAAACTTGGTCGCTCTCTTTCAGTAATACAATGGAAAACTAACCTTTGACCCATCCAGACCCTTTGGAACGCCAGGGCTGTAATAAACTACAAAAAGATGTGGAGGTATGGCTGCTGCTTGCCTCTGGTAGATGGATTTTATCAGAAAAGATAGTGCTGATTTGTATCACTCAGCCACACCAAGGTTATACAAAGAGCAGCAAAGCCCCAGGAGCATAACAGTCGGTCTGCTCTTAACCTCAACCTTTATCTCTCACAGCCAGCTTCCTTCCCACACCACAAGCACCACGTGTTATTTTACACTGAAGCAACACTCAGCAACTGAGGTCTATCTGCCCAAAGAATGGAAAGGGAAAAGGAGGATGACACGAACACGAGATGGGTGGGCAGCATGAGGACTAACAATTATGGAGCAATGCTCTGACAAACCAATGCCAGTCTACTACCTGCCACAGTATGTGAGCTTTGGAGAGGTTGGGATAGGCTTTTGATCAGTCATTTCTTTTTGTCTCAAGCTGTTGTCTTCACCTCTAGGTGATGAGAAGTGAATTTTACTAACAACTGCTGAATGAAATGAGAGAAAGCTGAAGGAATCAGAGGGTGATAGCACTTGCTTCATTCTCCTGGAAGGCATCCATGAGTAAAAGCAGTGCCCGTGTCCCAGGGGGATATATTTATTGTACCTGGAGGTTGGCAGCAATTCCCATAAGGTTCCATCACTGAAAGGTCACATCACCCCACGTCTGATTTGAAATTTGTTGAACCCCACGAATAAGTAGGGAAACTGATAGTCTTTTATGCATTTCCTGTAAATCATCTCTACAGGGGGAACAGTGATGCTTACTGGAGTTCACAAGGAGTGAGACCTTCTAAAGCCTTTGGCAAGTGATAAACCCCTGAGCATATGTGCCTGGAGAACAAAGAGAAAACAAAGGAAAATCTAAAGCCCAAGGGTAAAAGTCTGAGTAAGAATGTGTTGGTATTTACTGTTGAACTACTAACAAACAGGACAGATATTTGGTTGTTAAGGTTTCGTGATCAATATGTTGCAGAAAGCAGAATTGTATTTCTTACTCTTCATTTCCCTGATTTGCAACATAAAATGATAAGCCGTTTATAAACATGAGATGGGGTAGGCAAAAAAAAAAAAACCCCAGAGACAGCTGCACAGACCAGCAGCTGTGACACACACAGGAAATTTGGATGGAAAGAACCATTAGTGCATTGAGACCATCTCCTCGCCTGTTAGCAGGGCCAGCCCCCTTTTAGCAGACTTTGAAAATGCAGCTCTTTCATGACAGATGTGGGTGACTAAGATTTTGTGCTTCTTAAATAACCTCTCAGGGAAAAAGGCTTTTCAGATATCAGTCTCTCTCACCTTTTCTAATTTAAACTTGTGTCCATCCTGCAACAGCAATAAGCCTATCCTCTGTATTTGAAAGACTTGTCAAACTACTATTTTACTCTGTATTATCCAAATAATGATTGTTCCTTTGTTGTCCTGCAGCAGGTTCAATTACATAACAAAGCTCATCCCAGGATAGGCATATGATGCCTAGGAACACGTATTTTGCAGCCAATTTGTTGAGTGATGGATATGTGTCTTAAAAGTTAGGGGATATAAATAGGAGGCAAGACTGTACATGCCTCTTGGCCAAAATGCACATCTCCTGTCAAGCCTCAAATATCATAGTTTTGCTTTGCAGACTGTCTGTTTATCCTCTCAGTCCCTTGGGAATTGAGAGTATTACACTGATGATAAATGCAAGTTCAAATTTTAGGGACTTTGTGACAAGTCTGTACTTGGGTCATCCTGATTTCCTGCTGATAATCTGACCAATTTCGAATTAATTCTGAGGAGAAAAATCCATGTGTAACTGGATATATTTCATGGCCATTCGGTGTCCAAGAATATTCTATCCAAAATTAAAACCTTTTATTTTATCCTATTATAAACTACTAAAGATACTCCATGGAAGTTTTTTGAAGAGCCACAGCTGGAAAGCTACTAATTGCATTGGCAAAATAAGAGCTCTGACGTCTAATCTGGCTCTTAAGCCCAGTCTATCATCTTCCCTATCTTGCCAAACATAGAAAACCATGTGTTTTCTGTCAAAGTCTCACAGCAAACCATGTGGAAAACAAAGAGCTATAAATAACTCCTCCCCAACATGAAAGGTGACTAATCTGCTGCTTCCAATAATATAGCGCTCCAACCCCCCCAAATTTTCCTTTGCCTCTACCTGTCTTTGTATCAAAGCCACACACTCCTGTACTCTTTACCTCTCTCTTGAGGTCTCATCCTACTACATTGGGTGCTCTCAATCCTCAAATACTTGCAAAAATGTGACTTTAATTACCTGTAACCTCTGAATTCTTTTGGTGGAAAGGCAGATTTCATGAAAGAAAATGGAACTGCAAATGCTAACATGAGAAAGTATGGTCCACTGTTTGGGGTCTGGCTTGTATTCTAGGATATTGGGTTCATTTTCTGGCTCCTTGACTCATTAGCCATCCACTTGCACTCTCTATGCCTTTATTTTCCCTGTCGGTCATGGGGGGCTACATGTCTGGTGCCTTGTTTGAAATAAAGTACTGTGTCTAAAGAAGAGTAAAATGTTCTGAGATCTGCTGATTAAAACGAACAAAAAAAAAGGCAATATAAGCACTAAATGCTACTACCACAAAGAAAAGTCAGCTGAAACTGTGCTACAGAGCTTAAAATCCATACAGGTCTGGGAAAAAAAATACAGGGAAAGATTTCCTTCCACTGTCACTGCTGTCACACACCCTTTATCAGTTATGGGGCATAAGTAACCCACTTGGTCTTGAATCTGTCCTGCATTTAATGGAAATATGGTGCCAAAAGTGGTGTTGTCTTTGCTAAGCATATACTAAAGAGTTCATAGGGAGGATAGTTCAACAGTCTATGACATTATAGCACGGTTCTGTAAATCTTCATATAATAGTGGTACAACCGAGTGTTTTCTCAATAGAATTGGGATGGTTATGTTTGAAACTATGAGATACATAAAGCACATGACAGGGAAGTTTATTCAGAGTTTTAAGGTCTGTTTTAACTAACCACTTAGTAATGATCATGTAAGTATTTTTAATTTTGTAGTCTGTTTTAGTGTGCCATGAGCCAAACAATGATAGTTGAGCTGAGCAAGGGAGATGATTTCATTTTATGGTAAAAAAGAAATTTTTCACATGACCTAAGTCACACAGTTAATGGAGGTCACTAGCTGTATTTTTTTAATTTATCTCCTTTTCTCTCCAATAATTTCTTCCATAGGTTCTGTCATTGCATTTGATTTCAAGTTAGGTTACAGTATTTTTTTTGCACATATATCATTTCATCGAAATGTTGTTCTCACCTGCTGCTAAAATGATAATAGTAAAAATAACAATTTTGTAATGTGTTGAAAATCAATTATTTGTGTTGGCTACAGTATTTCATAATTCCAGAGTACTTTTTTATTTTGACTTTATTATGTATTTTGATAATCTAAGGGTGAGTCATAGTTAGGAGGGAAGACTGTCAGTAAATGAAGAACTGAAATCTTTATTGCTTTCCCATATTTTCTTTTTGAGTACAGCTTTGTTTGTTAGCTGGTTGTAAAATAAGAATTTGGAAGAGAACAGCAGAGGAACAGCATTACAGTGAAAGAAATTACAACTTTCTTTTCATTTGTGAATGAAATTAGTTCTTGCATTTGTGAATTTTTCTAGATTTTTCTAAGTGATATCACAGTTTTAAATTGAATTTCTGCAAGAGATCTATAGGTATCTTTTCCTGATAAATTTGTTTAGACAGTCAAAGTCTGGAAGTTTCCCCTTCATACTTTAGCAAATCTATATGGAGTCTATGTATTAGTTTAAATCAGGAAGGTTAAATGTCACTTGGCTATGAAAATATGGCTTCGAAAAGTATTTATCTGCACATAAAAATTTTAAATGCTTGTGACTTTATACATAGAAAATTTCGATCATTATGAAGTTTTTTTGATGGCTTGATAATAATCTCTTCCTTTCCTTGTGTTTTGCCAGGCCTCTCAGACCTCCTCTTTGACATAACTTATCCTTGTTCCCTGTGTATTTTTAATATTTCATATCTCTGTAACTTCTTGTCTCTGGGCATCAGTGTCACCCTGACTATAAACATGTCTCCCCCTGCCTCTTTCTTCTCTTTTCTGTGCCCTTCTTGTGTCTTTCTATGTTGTCAAATGCTTTCCAAGTCGTTCTATTCCATGCTTCCCTTTCCGGGTTCCACACCATTTTCTTTCCTCAACACCCTGGTTTGTTAGGAATCCAGTTACAGTGCTGAAAAGGCAAACCATAGTTCAGCTCCATCTCCAGGCTTAGGACTAAAGCCTGTTGTAACTAAGCACCCTAACAAAATATTTTTTTGGTGCAAATAAGTCCTCTGTGTGGGAGGCCAACTTTTCAAATGTGCAGTGTATCATTTGAAAAATTCCCTTGGGGCTCTGACCTTGTAGGCAAATCTCTTAGAAACTGGTTCCAAATGGCTTTTCATGGTGAACTGTCCAGACAGTGTCTGCTCAGCCAGTCTTTTAGCAGGCCAGAATCAAACCTTGGTTGTGTCTGTACATGCATTTCATCCTACCGTAAATGAGGAGGACTCAGCCTGCTTCACCAAAAGTGCCAGTACAGGAGGAGCTAGGACAAAAATCAGTGACTCCATTTTGATACAGGCAGGAAACAATGAGAGGGAGGGGGTCTTGTTTCTACAGCATAAATAACATTTTTGTGAGTCTCGTATCATGATTCAGCAGCTCTGATGTCAATTTACAGTAACAAAGGAGATGGGAGATGGTCTGTGTGGGAAGGAGTGTTGGCAAAAGCATCTTGTACAACTTCCTCTGGGTTCCTCAGCTGTGTTATCAGAGGTGGGCAGCTGTGTAGGACAAGCCCAGCATTAGGGGAGCAAAGCCCCAGACTGCTGAGAAGAGGTCTGTGGCAATAGCAAGAAATGAGGGTGGTAGATAAGCTTTCAAACTCAGGATCTATGATCTTTGTGGGGCCACTGGCTCTGCCAACCAGCAGATGTATTTGCTCAATCTAAGTAAATGCCTGTGCTGGAAAAAAGGTGCTGTGTGCTGTACACAGTGTACCCCATTTCTGATAGTGCAAAATTTATGAATCTCAAAAATACAGGATGAACCTAAAAATGTCATGGTTGGTTAAAGCATTTTTAGATCCTTGCAATATTAATTTGAGATTCTCTTTTTTTGTGTGTTCAGATTTTTCCATTTTGTCAGTTTCATGTTTTCAATTTTTTCAAGCTGCCTGACCATGATGACAAAAAACTTCTGAAAGAAAGAGAAACTGAGATTCCACAGGACCTCTCAGTATGTTGAGAGGTTTGGCTTCTGAGAACACAAATCAAAAGATAAAATACAAAACACAGTGTGAAGTTGTGGGGGAAAATAGAGATTTGGCAGTACCGTATCACACAACTTTTCTCAGCTATCTTTTCTCTATCACTATAGCATCTGATCCTCTTCATATCCAACTACACTAAATCAGCTTTCTAGACCTCATCTTTGAGATGCTATGCCTGCATCCCCGTTTTCTTCTACTAAGACTTACTTTGAGTTGGTCCCTACACAACCTTTCTTGCCCCACGCTGCTTGGTTCCTTCTTCTAGTCATTCCTCTTGATGTCTCTGCTAAATATATTTCTGTCTGCAATTTTTCATCACTGATCATAGCACCCAGAAACCTTTGCTATGTACTGGATTGCTCATCTTGGATGTTGCGTGTGAATTGTTCTGTTTAACCAAAACTTCAGGTTTCTCAGATGACTGGTAACAGTGAATGTTAGTTGAGCTTCAGTGGCAATTCTCTTTGCTATTCTTGTTCTGAATCCTCCTCCATAACAATGTCTGACACTGTGTTTGAGTGTTGCCTGTGGCACTTCCACTATTGCTCCAGTCCTGGGTTTCTTTGCCAACTAGAAAAGAAAAAAAAAAGGGTTTCCCCACCTACTTTGAAGTACCTCAGATGAACTTTGCTATCAGTTGCACTTTATTTAGTGCCAGCTTTATACAACTTCTGTTACCTTAGACAAACAGAAATGGAAAAACCCTAATCTCACTGTTTTCTTCCGTCTTTGAGAATGGATTCCATAATGCAGCATGATGGATTGAAACATGGCAAGAGATGTTTTCCTTGCTCTTCTTACAGAACTGTTTGTACCAGCCTACTGAGTGGTTTTGTATTTTACCCAAATGGAGACTGCATAGATTCATCACAAGTCTGGAAGAAGAATGTAAACCACTGACCTCTACACCGCTGTGGCCTACTCATAAGAAGAAAACCGGACTAGGCTCTAATACCTGGACTTAGAATTTATGTGGTGAATACTAACAATGAACCCTCCTGCATTTAAGAAGCTGGAGAATTTAATTCTGTCTCTGCTGACTTGAGGTGGGCATTCCTCTGAATCACAGCATTACTGCTTTGGAGATCATTTTGCACTCCATGAAACCCTTCATTATACGGCCCTGATATTTAACCCTTTCTGCACACCATGCCTTAGAGTGTAAACACTAATCTTACAACTCTGCCAAGTGATGGCTACTCCACTTACATGGTATGTAGCACTGTACAGTCTGGAGCTTGCAGCACTCTGTGAGTGACAGCACAGGTCTCACTACTCACAGTAGCTGAGAGTGTGAATCTTGGCACTAGCGTTCAGAATATGGACCTCACTAGGGACGGATGTAGATCTCGGTCTGTGCAGAGAATGAAAGTGTGAATGTTGGTTATGAAGTATGTGTATGTCTGCAACACTGGTATTGAAACGTCCATACTGAACTGCAGCCTGTCCTCTGTCAACTGTTGTACCCTGGAGACATGTAGATGTTAGGTTGTTTTCATTATTTAGCACTGAAGAACATAAGAAAACCCTCTTTCATGGTCAGAATCCAGCATTAACTACATTTAGATATAAGGTAAAGACCATGTATCAAACACACAACACGTACGGATACCCAGCTTGGCAGGGTAATATTGTGACTCATTATTTAAGTCTGAAACCTTGGCAAAGAACAAATCCATGCTGGTATTCTGCTAGAGGTCTGGATTCTGCTACACCTTCCAGCACTATTCATTGTTCATGGTCATATAGACTTCCCTTTCTTTTCTCGCTTACATTTGTTAAGACTAGGTAGAGCACCTTTTCAGGATGAATCTCAGTACTAACTTCTGTAAGTCATCTATGCTCATTTGCCACATTTCACTCATCTGCCCTAATCTGCTCTCTGACTATATCTTTCCCAACCAGGCCCGTCTTTTTGCTTCTTTCTCCAGCATAACACTGAAATCTGCTCAGATTAAATAGCGCTCACCAAGCAGTTCATTTATTCCTTACAAAGTAAAGTGTAGTGAGTCAAACTGAGCTCCCAGCTGGAACTTGTGGATCTGTGCGTGGAGGCAGGCGTAAAGGAGTCACTGGGGCTAGCAGACAAACTTGTGGTGCACACAGAGTTAATATGCTGACAGAACCACAGAGGTTTACATCTGAAAAACCAAATATAAAAATAATATGATGAGTAAGACTAAAATTCCCTGTTCTGAGCTTCCATGGGGCCAGCTCCCCTCCCCCCCATTTGGGGCTCAGCAAGTCACTTCTCCTTTTCTGCTGTGCCTTGCAGAAATGTGTCCTGGGATGAGTCAGAGCAGGACTTCCAGGCAGTACTGTTACTGCATTTTGCTCCCACCAAACAGCAGACAAAAATGCCTACTCCTGGGCCTTGCAGCTCCTTCATACACTTAGAGGACTCTCCCTCTGATTCACTTGTTACCCCTTGATACCGTTTCTTTCTGAATCATAGGATCATAGAAAACATTAGGTTGAAAAGGACCTCTGGAGGTCACTTTTAGTCCAGTTTCCTGGTCAAAGCTTCACAATTAGACCATGTTGCTTAAGGTCGAGGCAGCTGAACTTCTGAAAATCTCCAGGAGATACCACAGCAACCTTGGACACCTCTTCCAGTGCCTTTATGGGGAAGAACTTTTTTACATCTTCCTGCCCTGTCCACATTCATGGTCTGTCCCTGTTTCTCTGCTTGCCCATGCCTCTTCTGCCAGTGCTTAACATGTAGTCTTACACATGTGGTCCCTACAGAGATGTTTTTATGTGCCCTCTCCAGAGATTTTGCTGAGGGTCTGGTACCTTCTCTTTGCAGTTAGTGCACTTTCAGGGCACCAGTCATACCCTGCACTTTTTCAAAAGTGAGCTTCTGACTGTACAAGAAAAAAATGTTTAAGAACGTCCTGGGGACAGAGTGTGAGGAAACAGGAATTTACTAAGCCACTCTGATCCCTTTATTAGCAAGTTTTGTTGTGGAAATTCAGCTGCAAAGATGTATTCCCAGGAAAGAACACCCCTCTGTAGTGGCTAGGGACCCAGACTCGTCCGGAGGGTCCTCTCCTTCACCCAAAGCAGATGTTTGCCAGGCTTTCATGAGACACTCAGGGCCTAGCTCGCACTGAGGCTGTGCCTGGCTGAAGGAAAGTCTCCCACAGCACCAGCGTGACTGAGAGAAGGTTTAGCACAATCCCTGGGCCTCGGGCATTCCCATCCTGCCAGCACACCACCCCATCTTCACAGGGAGAGGCGACGAGTGGTACAGCCGTACCGGCCTCGTTCCCCAACGCTGCCTGCACACAAAGCCCAGGTACTGTGCTGAGCTGTAAAGCGCGATGGCAAAACCAGCCGTTACCAAGTTCTCAGTGTAAGGTGCCGTGTAACTCCCGTGGCATTTGGAGATTTTTACAAAGGCTGCTCATGCAGTATCACCCTGGGGCTCAACTGCTTGTGCGCAGCAGCTGCGTGAAAGACCAGATCTAGTCTACCAGGTTATATCTTCTCCCGGGCCCTGACGCTCGTGACCTTCCCGGTTTCCCCGCCGGAAGCCGCTGTAGCTCGCCCCCCGGCACGGTAGGAGCAGCCGGGCGGGCCCAGCGGCCGCGTTCGGCGGGCGGGCAGCACCTCTGCGCGGCGGCGCGCCGCAAATACAACTCCGGCGGCGCGGCCTCGAGCGGCGCCCGAGCAACGGCGCGCTGGGAGCGCCGGAAGCCTCAGCAACCAATTAGGCGGGTGACCCTGACGGATTTTCCATTTTTCCTTTTATTGCAGCCCATCATTTTTTTCAGCCCGAATGCTCTAAACGCGGATTGGTGAGCCAGCCAATAAGGTACTGCTTTATCAATCAAAGTAGGACTTAAAAAAAGAGAAATAAATCAAAAGTAGGGCTTTTAAAATCAATGCTTGCAGTATTTGTCGTTAATTGACTAATACTTTTGAGTGACTGAATTTTTCAGTAAACAAATTATTTGCCAAAAAGATGTCCCAAGCCCCACTGATCTTGCTTGGCTTTTGAGGATGCACAACACGCCAGCCTTCGGGGGCTGCGCGTTAGGTGTATCCCACACCTCTGTCTTCATGGGTGCCAGTGAGCTATAATGGGTTTACATTTGTTTTCTGGAAAGCTGGTTCAGTTCCACTATTGCCCCACTCTGTCAAGAAAGACACAAGACACCACAAAGGCTGTACACAAGGGTAAGTGCTGGAGACTCCCAAGTAAAGATGTTAGAGAGGCAAGAATAACAGTTACAAGTCAAAGACAAGTGGATGTATGGTGACTGGTTTTGTTAGTCTGTCTTTCAAAGTGACCTGTGGTTTTTTTTCTCCTCAGCTGAGGAAATAAATTAGTAGAGACTACAGAAACCTAAGTTATTTTCAGAGAAATCATGAAGCAGCTCTGTGTCTTGGGGGAGGCAGAAGAAGGTCCCAGCTCCAGTTGTCTAGTCGCTATCGTGACAAAATACCTGCTTTTTGACCCAGCCTGCTGGACTCTAATTTTGCCATACTGATTTCTAGACTATCACTGAAAATAGTTAAGAATTCAGCTACCAACTGTGAAACAGCTCGATCTGATGCACAGTGTATCAGCAGCTGCCACCTGATGACACAAGCCACTGAGTGCACGTTTTGTCCAGAATTCTTCCTATGTTGGCTTATGGTAGCATACAAATTAACCTGAATGTCTTGCAGTGAAATCCTACGCCACTGAAGTCAAGCCACTTCTCTGAGATCATGACACCACCATTGATTGCAACAGTCCGAAATTCTCAGCAGGGCTTCGTTTACCTGGGGAGATGCCTGTTGTAACTGTGATTGATTGATAATCACAGGTATGAGCCATCTGCACAGGGAACCATGCCACTGGAGCAAGGCTTGGGAAGGCTGATGATAGTTATTCAGGCAGTAGGGAAGTGGCTGTGGAACACAAGAACCATAAATCTTACAACTTCAGAACAAAATGCAAAATACTTTTCCTTTGAAAATTCACTTTCAGAATTCAGCTTCCTACATAAACATTCTGCTTCCAAGTGAGGAAGATCCAACTTTTCTTAAACTGCATTTGCAGTGCCATAGCATGTAGGATTGCGTTCCCATTACATGAACGCAGAAACAGCGGCTAAAGCAGTGCAGGCTCCCGTGGCTGATTTAATTCCTACCTCCTGCTCCAGGGCATGACATTGGTATGATGTAATGAGAGTAGGGCGAAACTGTAGAAAGAAGTGTCAGCATCAGCAGTGCCTCCTTGGGGAGCGGGAGTCACTGCTAATTGAAGGGAGAAACAAGTTCTGTGTCTCAGGGAGAACGGTAAGACATGGAACTAAAAGGTATATTTGTGTATTTTGGAAAGTGTCTGCATAGGAAACCATAGAGCTCCAAACTAGCTCCGCTTGTATAGATAAATCTTCGTTCTCCTCTGACCTAGTTTCTTGACAGCATGCAATTTCTGCACTTCTCTAAGAACCGTGGATATTCGTCACCACTAATAGTCAGAACAGTAGTGCTTATGGAGCTCTGGGGTTACTCGGCGTCATCATGAAGGCTGTAAGGACCCTGTAAGGAGGAGGCAAATACATTTAAAACTCATTGTATCTCATAAAAGCATTTGGAGGCTAAGTCCTAGAGGAGGCTGCCATACTTTCTTCTGGTCTTAACAACTTCGAGAAATTCTGCTGAAAACCAGGTTTCCACTGTGCTGGTCTTTACACATCTGTAACACAAACAATTCATAATCCAATTAGACAGATTTGGGGGGTTTTTAAAATGTAGAAAGATCTCCGTAAGCATATTCCGGAAAGACAAGTCTTCCACAGCATGCGTGGTTCTGTCTCACTACCCAGAAGCGCGTACCGGGGATATGTAAAAATACCTCGCCGTCTGTACCAGATGCGAACTGTGAAGGGCCGTTCGCAAGGACATTGTTTCCGCCGGCGGAGGACGTGCCCCTCGGGGGCTCGCAGAGGCACCGAGGGCCCCGGCGGCGGAGCTCGGGTCGCTCCCCCTCGGCCGGGGCTGTCGGGGCAGGGAAGAGCGCGGGGCCCAGGCCGGCACGGCGAGCCCAGCCTCCGCCCCGCCGGCCCGGCTCGGGGCAACCCCGTGCCGCGGTGCCGGCAGGGGCCGTCCGCGGCGGGGGGGCGGCAGGAAG
>VZSC01008480.1:209178-228363 GCA_013398225.1 Steatornis caripensis | reverse complement strand
AAAAAAAAAAAAAAAAGTGGTGCGTTTTGTATGGGTCAGTAGAGTTTACACATGATCAGATGTTATCTTTCCACAAAAAGTTTTAGTGTTTCTTGCACGGCTAGCCAAGCCAGTGTCTTTATTGGTTCCTTGTTGCATCCTCCCTGCTCCTGATGTCCATGGTCACTGTGCTTGGAGCTCAATGTCCTCCTTCATGGGACCCATGGGACCCTGTCCTTTCATTTTATTTTTGATTACTCACTGCAACTGGGCCTTCCTTCTGCAGTAATTTAGATCAGGGACTGAAATTGGCAAAGGGCCAAGCCTTTAAAAAAATAGGTTTTCCAGCTAGTTTGTTCTGACCCTGCTCACTCATGGAGTCAGGTGTGAGCATGGGGGGCCGGGAGATGCTTCATGACAGGGTGGGGGACAAGGGGCAACGCTACCCTTTTCAGCTGCAGTGAGCCCTTAGATTGGTTCCAACAGCCTGAATTTTGTCTTGATAATTTCGGGCCCCTTTCTGTCTGGCTGTTACTTAATGCTTTGCTATCTTTATCACTTTCTTATCTTGTAGGTAACTACAAACTGATCATTTAACTTCAAGAATCTTTCAGAGGATTGAAGTTACTGGTCTGTAACTTCTTAAGTCTTCTCCCACCTTTTTTTTTCTTTTTATAAAGGTAGGTGAGGCATGATGCTTCTCCAGCCTTCTGTGGCCTTCCCATATTCCTGTAAATTTTCAAAGATGGTCAGTAATGCTTCAGAGATTACTTTGACTGGTTTCTTACATGCTTTCAGCTGAATGCCATTATTCCCTCTCAATCTACAGCTGTTTTGTGAATGTTTGTTAAGCCGCTGTTTTCTAACCCACTCTTTTCTCCCATTTCCAAATTAATTTTGCTTGTCACATTTCACTTTTTCTTCTGGAGACTGAGGAGCATTTGTGCTTCAACCTTTGCATCATTTGCTTTCCTTTCCTGTTTGCCAATGAGACTGCAATTATTTTTATTTTCGTCTTCTAATATGCCCGCTTCTCTCCAGTTTTCTTGAGATTCAAGAGTTCTTAGTAACAGCTGATTTTGACTAAGAGACCATCTAATCCAGTATCCTTCTAGGGAAGAATAAAAATAGCACAAATATATATGGTATTTTCCAGCTACTCTTCCAGCCTTCAGCTCCTTTCAGATAAGGGGATTTCCTGAGTCTAATGTGATCTGTCTAATCATGAACAATCAATAGATTTGTCTTTCTAGTACTTGGCTTATCTTTGTTGAATCCATGTGAAATTTTCCATCATTTTTGAAGAAGCACTACTACACAAGTTACCTGCTGGTGAAGAGTCACATTTGTTTGTTTTGTTTTGAAGCTGACCCTCACTGGCTTCATGTGGTGGCTGTTAGCACTTACGTCTGAAGAGATGGTGAATAATCTACCCTTGTTCACTGTCTTTACACCACTCACGGTTTAACAGACCTCTGTTATGTTGCCTTTCTTGCATCCTAATTTGTTACATGGATGCTGTTCCATGGCAAAGAGAAGACTTACCTGGGTAGCATCTCTGGTCAATACCTTTCTCTGAAGCCGTGGGACACTGAAGGGCAAGGACAAGGATACTTGGAGTCCTCGTCCAGCCCACTCAAGAGGAGATGCTGAAAGCCAGACTCTTTCACAAGATGTCTTGTGCAGTTTCATACCCCTGATGATAAACAGCCTCTCTGTCCTTTAGTGCTGTGTTGAAATCAGGAAGACTTTCAGATGTTCCTTACGGGGATACATACCTGTGCTAAGATGCTGAGGGAGGGGATGGTGTGGCTGAGGCCTTTCCTCCAGGATGGTGGGAGGGAGTCTCAGGCACCATCTCAGAACTGCTCTCCCCTGCTCTTTACAGAGATCGGCAAGCCCGGCTGAGACCACTTAGCGATGACAAAACAAAAGCTTTTGCTTGATGGGACACTCTCCTTGTTCCTGATTGTGGCCTGTGAAGCTCAGCAGCTCCCAGGGAGTCGTGTTGCTGCCAATTCTGGTCCTCTGTGCGAGAAGGAGGCAGAATCCTGGGGAAACCTTTTCAGCAGCGAGCGGCTAGATGCCTGGATCTGTTCCCTCATCGGATCATTCATGGTGGGGCTGAGTGGTGTCTTCCCCTTGCTGGTGATCCCTTTTGAGACGGGAGCTGCTCTACGGTCAGAAGGTAAGATAGAGAGTCCTCGGACAAATGCAAGCCCTGGACGGAGTTTGTACAAAGAGTATCGTTTGTTTTGCACCCTGCTTGGTCTAGGACCCTCCCACACACTGCTGCCCCAGCCAAGTGGTGCAAGGGCTTTTTCTTGCACTCCAGCTGTTAGTTTTGTGCTCTATCCTTTGAAAGCTTGCTGTGCAGATGCTTCCAATTTAGGTCTCTTTGTGCAAAATCTCAGCTGGAGATGTTTTGTCTCCTCACTGAGTTATGATCAGTTTTGGTTTGTTTTGTTTTTTTTTTTTAGCTGGTTCACACCGTTTGAAGCAGTTGTTGAGTTTTGCAATTGGTGGACTACTGGGGAATGTGTTTCTGCACCTGCTTCCTGAAGCCTGGGCCTACACATGCAGTGCAACAACAGGTATGAAAGCCATATGTGCCTAGAAGCAGTCTGTGCTATGCCTACCGCTACATTTTTTGAGTCTGTTCCATCTTGAAAACACAAGACTAGCTAGGCTGGGTGAGCCCAAAAACTGGTCTAGGCTGGTATTCTCTTTCAAACAATGTCTAAAAGCGAATGCCTAGGGAAGGATATAAGAACAATAGAAACACATGTAATACTTCATCTTTGTACTCTGCAGTCCTTCAAAGATTTTGAGATCAGAAGCTTCCTGAGTTGGCTGTGGTTTCTTTATGTTTAGTAACTTGCAATGGATTTCCCGTCTATCAACTTTTCCTGTCTTGCCTTGGACTCCTGTAAATCTCTGTTAATTTTCTTTTTTCCCTTTCTGGAAAGAAAGGGAATGCTTCTTAAACCTGATGGGAAGTTATGAATGCGTGTGGGGTCTGGTACACGAATGTAGGGATTCTGCCCCATCAAATGCATCTTGTCTATAAATCTGTCCCTGTAAGAGTGTTACTCCTAGAGCCTCTTTCTTGGGACTCACTGGCCCCCCTCTGCTGAGTACTTCAATCTATG
Organism: Steatornis caripensis; assembly: GCA_013398225.1. Taxonomy (NCBI): domain Eukaryota; kingdom Metazoa; phylum Chordata; class Aves; order Caprimulgiformes; family Steatornithidae; genus Steatornis; species Steatornis caripensis. Next base: position 225,232 of record VZSC01008480.1, on the reverse strand, counting down.
GGAGCCCAGATGTGTTGCCCTCTCAATCTTTGCTCAAGGAGGAGTTGGGGAAAATTGTCCACAGAGCCATGACTAAGATGTGGGGGCGGGTGGGGAGCCGGGGGAGAAAAAGGAAATGCAGGTGACAGAAACCTGTGTTCACCAGTGAACTAAACACTGTTTGGGTTGGGATAGAGCTTGTGGTATTGGTGCATCTCCTTGACCCCTCAGATAGCCAGAGTTGTTGAAAAGTGTAGTGATTGTATCTCTCAGCTTCAGCAAACTGAGCATGGAAGGCAAGCGCTGCTGCATCTCACCTGTTGAGAAACCAATAATTCATTTCCCCGCTGAAAATTTCAGAGGGAAAAGGATGCCCTGGGTTTCCCAGGCTTACTTGCACCTGTGTCCTGGGATTTCGCATCTGCTGGGCCTTCAGGCCTCTTGTCCTCACAGCTCTGGCACTGCCAGCAGAACCTGCTGTCCTTTTTTGCCCGTTTCTGCAGTGGTTCCCAAATGACTCTCTCTTACTACTCTACCTTGTTTGCTTCTGCCAGACTGTCCTGAAGCATAAAGGTTTCCTTGAGCCACATTAGAGTCATTCTTTTCTTCCACTGCAATCTCCATTTCTGCAGCCAGGCTGAATGGCTGATTATCTCACAAGCTTGGCTGTAATTGAAAAGAAAGTTTATAGCTTTGGGCTTAATAACTTGCCCAGGCGTGGCAGAAAGGGGAGGGTGAGTCTATAGCTCCAGTAATGGCAGACTTCATGTCAGGGCTTGCTGTTCAGTAGATACAGCTGCAGGATTTTTGTTGATGTAATCTTGCCTCTGTAGCTCAGGGAAATTCTCAGTGTTGTCAAGAAATATTCTGGATTGCAGTATTGAAGCAAAAGGGGTGGGGGCTCTCACTCTGAGTGTCCTGAGTGGAGAATATCTGTTAGATCAAGAATGAGCAAGTTAGACTAATCTGCTGTGAGATATATTTGCTCCTTGTTCCTTGCAGGGAGGTATTTTCGTTGTAATTTCTTGGGTTTTTTTGCCTTGGAACTGCTGGTTAAACTGTCTGGGGCAAGGTGGGTTCACATGTCAGGAAACACTGTGTACTTGATATTGACATGAAGATTTCTCCCTTGTCCCTCAGGAGAAGGGCAGAGCTTTCAGCAGCAGAAGCTTCTGGGTCTCTGGGTGATCACTGGTTTTCTGACCTTCCTGGTACTAGAGAAGATCTTCCTAGAGAAGGAAGAGAAGGAGTGCTCTGGTGTGGTAAGTTAGCAACCAGAGGGGAGGGAGTGCTGCTGTGTTTGGAACGCTGTACTAAACACCTCATCTGCCCTATCTGACAGGCTCCGCAAATCATACTGGAGCTGTGAGTAGCTTGTCAATGCCCTTTGGGAAGGTTTTGCCACTTCTTTGACACTGGGCTGTAGAAGAAGGTGTTTGATCTCGAGGCTTTGGTTTTGTGGTTTTAGCTGAGATTTCTCACCTCTGGGCTGTTTTTGTTCTTGATGCGGTATGTGTAAAAGAGAGCTCCCCTCTTAGGGGCATTGGGAGCTGGAGCACTCTGCAGATGAGACTCTTGTTCAAGTAAGCTTTCATGGGTGACATCTTGCTGATGCATGTTCCACTGAGCCATCATGACTCACTCTGCTTCTGTCAGGACAGAGACCAGTCTTCTCTGGAAGGTGTTCCTGACTACCCACTCTTCTTGGGTGTGGTCTGGACCGGGCGTTTATTTGGGTAACTTTGTGTGGTAGAGGGGTTTATGGTTGGCCAGGTAATACTAAGTAATGGTTCAGAGGAGAGTCACCCAGCTGCAAAGGAGCAGCATAGACAAAGGTACCAGGAAATAATTCCAAGATAAAGGACGGTAGCTAGTCCTCAGACATCTGCAGAACTCCTAGCAGCAACTCCTATAGACTGTTCAGTCCTTGCTGTGCCATGACTTTTGAGAGGTGAAACTGCAGGTCAGGTGCTGCATAAGAGCAATTAGATGTTACTTTGACTGAACATGAGATTTTGAAATCTGAAAGGAACTTAATTTCATTTACAGAGAAACTGAAGTCTGAGGTGAACATTTTGTTGTTTGAAAGCTGACAATTCCAGCTATAGAATAATTATCTAGACTTGGTTATTCTGATGCACTGGGGAGAGCAAGTCTCTTTTTTTTTTTCCCCCATCCCCTGCCCAGATGGAGTTGTATTTCTCTGGGCAGCAGCTGCCAGCAGGAGTGGCAGGCTCAGTCCCTTGTATTTCCAGTGGAACTTGGCTCATGCCAAGGGAATGTGACTCCAGTTCCTCCTCTCTCTTTCTACTTTCCTTCTCTTGGTGATTGGGGAAGTCTTTGTTCTTGCTGTGTTACAGTGTAGGTGTAATAATGCTCTCTGAAATCTGGCAGTTGTGGTTATTAAACTGGGGTACCAAAGGTGCTGATTTGCATTCTAAAGACAAAAGGATTAAGGGTGAAGATTGGATTTCTGACCCTGAATCATGCTCATTCATCACTGACAAAAAGGCAGTGACAAGTTCTTATCCCCTAATTTAGGGCTCTGATTCCAAAGCACCAGCTGGAAAGATTCCCAATGGAAGTGGCTACCCTCTGCCAAAGGTGTCGGGCCAATCCCAAAGAGCAGCAGCAGGTTCAACTCAGCGTAATGGCTCCTTTCTCCGGTCTTCTCCAACAGACAACAGAATCAAGGTAAGAGCCCCACAAACTGACCTTCACATCTTATGTGTTCAGGGCACATATTTTAAAATTCAGTCAGGAGAATGAGTTGTCTGTGGAAAGAACTGTGCCTGAGTGAGGAACTCAGTGTTTTGAGTGAGTTTTGCTTAAGTTTGCTCTGTCAAAGAGTCTGTCCAAGTCACAGCAGGGAGGAAACAGCGGACTTGGAGAAAATCAGCTTATGCGAAACAGGCCAAGTCACTATTGTGAAGGCATAAGTCTGATGATACGCATTTTGGCTGAGACCAAAGTACAGTACTTTCACATTTTGTTACTCCACTATACGTTATAGTCATTATATCTTTATTTGCTTGAATGTTTGTGCCCTGATTTCTCTGTTTTCTAGTTCCTGCATTGTATTAATTGTGAGCTGCATGTTTCCTTTTAAGGTACCTTTTGGAAGTGTTCTGGCAGTTGAAGCTATCCGCTGTAAAATTTAGAAGTTCAGTTTCTCAGATTAGCAGTTTATCTTCTGCCAAAAGGGCGGCTTCTCCACTTCTGCCTCCAAACCTGTATTTCCCATATTTCCCATCACTTCCTTTGCACTAGACCTCATCTGACCCCGCAGTGAACCTATTCAGGGAGCTAAACAGGCAAAGAATTAGCTTTTTCTTTTTTTCCTTACTCCCCCCACACCGATTTATTTCTCTCCTAACTGAACTTCTTGAATCAGCTTGGTATGTAGACAGGCAGCCTGTAGTGCTGGGATAAGAGAGATCAGCAAGCTCATAGGTTTGGAGGTGGAGGAGGGAAAAGGAGTACAGTACCATTGGGCAGTGGCTAAGCTTTAAATTGGTTTTGCTTTCAGTTTTACATTACTATCATTGCACTGCGGAAATCCCTGTCTGGGTGACCTACACAAGAAAGAGAGTAAATGACCGCTTTGGTGAAGGAGGACCCATAATTTGAATTTGAAGCCCATAAAAATGTGCAAGATTGTAGGAGAGTAACTATGAAGAGGAAGTGTAGTTGCATGAACTAGCCCAAACCTGGATAAGTGGTCAGTTAGAGGCTCTTCAGTCTTTCTATTTTAAATCTGTTTTGCTGTGACTTTATAGCTCTTACTACACAATGTGAAAGATACGCTGGATATTTTTGATATCTGTCACATTGATGTAATCTGTACAGAACACTACACGAACTGCAAGGTGCCATGTTGGTGTTTCTAGAGGTGATAGTGGTGAAGAAACCAATATTACTGGGTTACGAAACATTGTGCCATTACTTTAGAAAGGTTTATATAAGGAACTAGGTACTTAGAGGATGGTCAGTCCGCTGCTGATTTTAAGTAGAAATGAAACACTAATGGGGGACACAGTTGCTCAGGGCCTGGTCCTAATGTAAAAAATAATACTGTAATTAATGCTAATTGATGTGATCTTATGGAACATAAAATTTGTGTCAACCAGACTTTTTTTTCCCTGCCTTTTATTTGGTCATAAGATTAATTGATAAAGGTAATGACACTGGCAAATGTGTATAAAACACAACTTTCTCCCACGTGCTAATAAAACTAGTCCTGCATGAAATCAACTTTGCTAATATTAGCTGTATTAAAAATCAGTTATTCTATATTATGAACAGGGACTGGATTAATGCAGCCCCCTCTCAAATCTGTTCCCTGGTGGTTTATGATTTTTCTAAGTGATTATTTATAAAAACAGTTATCTTCACGTTTGCAGAAACTACTATATTACTTAAATGGCATATTGTGACTGCGTGAGGTCAGTGATAACAGCTAAACTGAGTAACTTCATCAAAAGAGCTGAATTTTTAACATGTTTTGATACATGCAAATAGTAAGGAATATATTAAGAAAGAATGCAGATCATATTTACAAGATAGGGACAGTTTCTAGGAAGTCAATGCCTTGGAAAAAGCTATGAGAATCACACTAGGAAATTGTTTGAACACATTCTTCCATTGTGATGCTACAGCCAGGAGGATGGGTAGATTGAAAACAGTATGTAAGAGAAGTGGCAAGTGTTCCTCTTTCTATATAGCAATAATGAAACAGCTATCTGCCTTCTTCCAGTAGTGTACTCACAATATCCAAAGTACTACTGATAATTTGTAAAGAGGTCAGGAAAGAGCTGAAATAATTATTCTAGGTTTGCAGTATATGATAAGAAGTAGTTTTTTTTTAGTCTTTAGCTTGGCAGATGTGACAGATCAGGGGCGACTTAAAGTATACAAATACCCGTGTAAGAGACATGACTAAATTTGAATAGTTAAAGCAATACCAAATGGTAGCAGACTAGAAATCAAAGAAAGACCTCTCTTTAACTGAGGATAACTTGCCAGTGGACCAACTTACCTTAGAGACATAGTAGATTCTTTGTCACTTGTAGGCTTTAGGCTGTGATTTAAGCTGCTTTCTATGAAGTATGCTGTAGCTTAAGAAACAATGGTCTTTGTGCAGAGATTGAATGCGATTCTTTCAGTTGTGTTATGTTGAAGGTGTAGATAACCATGGAGAGCCCTTCTAGCTTTAAAATCCTATCACGTCTGTTTAGTCTGTATTATAGACTGCTGTCAATATGCATGAAATAGAAACTAATGAATTAATGTGTGTAGTTTTGACTTTCTACCTTCTGAGCATATTATCTGAATATTTTAATAGTCTTTCTGGTAGGGGGGAAATTATCAAAATTACCAAGATATTCCTGCATTGTTAGCCTGTTTCCTTAGGCAGCAACATAAGCAGTCATTCCATCTGTCTGTCCATCTGTTCTGCCCTTCATTTTCAATAACTTTTGAACCCATAATTAACTTTACTCAAGTTCAAGAGAGGATAGAAGTCTCGAGGGTAATCAAATTTCTGTAAGTTCTATAAAAATCAACATGGCAGTAGAGGAGGAGGAATGCAAACTAATGCCCTGTTGAAAAACGGTACCAGGACTTAGATGTTCCATGTTGCTTTGCAGATCCGACTGGTTGGCAAATCAGCAAATAAGAAGAATGTGTATAATAACTATATTTATTATTTCCTTCCCTGTGGGGAAGTGGATGTCATGCAGTGCAGGGTGGGGAAGGGGCATGCAGGGAAACAGGATTGGCTGGAAGTGAGCAAAGTAGGTGCTTGCAAAGAGAGAAAGCCACAGTAAGCCAGACGACTTTGGTTCTACTATTCACTCAGTAACCTCCTTTCCCCACCCCCGAAAACAAAAAGGGAAAGATACTATTTAAACAAAGTCACCCTTCGGGACTTAACGATTAGGAAGCTGTAATCACTTGTCCTTTGTCTGTATATATTAGAACTTCTGCTCTTCAGCTGCTGCTGTAATAATTTGTCCTAGCTTGAAAACTGCAGGTGGGAGGCTTCCTTTGTGCCCCGACATAGATCAGTTCTGTCCTGCATTGCAGCCTTTATTCCCTCAACAAGTAAAATCATTGTAGAGTACTTCTGCCTTGCTTATTCTTTCTTTTTCCCTGTGGCACAGGGGATTGCTGATTTATAGAAGTATGTTTTATTGCACAGTGACATTAATTCTGAAGCATGAACATAAACACCTAATCTGGCTGTGCTCTTTATGAGCAACAAGAACATCCTATTAGGAATTCACAGAATGTAAATGTCAGACGCTCATAACTGTCAAATCAACCCAATTTATTTCTGAGCACTCCAAGACTTTGCTTCTTTCAGTGACAGCTTTTGCCCAAGCCACTGACAAGAAAAAGTCATAATGTTTTAATCATGAAGTCTATTTTTTCCCCATACAGTGGTATGGTAAAGCATTTTTGTGTAGAACTTATGTGAATAATTATTACTAGCCTGTGGGGAAAACGCAATCACATAAAATCCCAACATGAAAAGGAGAAATTGTAGACAGTCGTATTTGACTAAAAATGAGGAATGAGAAGTAAAACTGCTATGTTCATGGGTCTGCCTGCATGCACCCCTTTGTGTTCCCCTTCTTACAAAAACATGCAGGGAACTTCTTCTGCATCCATTGTGGAGGTATTACTTACATTATTACTTAAACATGATCTGTAGTTAGGCTTTTCTTAATTCTTTGTTTTCGTATTTAATCATCAATGCAATTTTAAAAGTTTAGAGCCTATGCACATGTCCTGAGATTGTGCAGTAGAATTGCCTGGCAGAAGGCTGATGCTTTGGAGAGAGGGACTTGACAAAAAGCCCCACCTGAGCTGTGGCATCATCAGATGGCAGGAAGAAAAGATGCCGTAAGCAGAGTTTGATAGAAACAGGGAAGAGAAGTCCAAAAAAAAGCTCATGAAACCCTTCAGTACTTGTGTTTTTCCAGCTGAACATTGGCACTTGATGCTATGGTGAAGTAAGAGATAATGCCTCACAGTTTCTAGACAGTCTCTCCTCTCCACTCACTGGATGCTGCCCTTTATCTGGAGGTAATGTATGTCAGCTTAGTTCTTGCAGTCCAGAGACAGCCTGATGTATTGGCTAACACCTGGTTTGATAATAATGTAAACTGCAGTGCTGTACAGTGAACTGCAGTATCTCAGGACCCACATGCAGTATTTTTTGTTAAATCTGATGGAAAAAAACCCAAAAACCTGTGAGCAAACGAGCTGGGGTGGTACCCTCATAAACCGTTTTAGGTCAGGTGCTCAGAATTTGTCTGGAGATGACCATAGTTGTCATGATAGGGAAGTCTAACATGGAGATGGACTTGTGAGGAAGGAAGCAGCTTTATGCTTATAATTTTAAGAAATAAGTTTATGTGCAAATGTGTGTACATGCTATCCAGCCTTCTAGTAGGTGTTTTTTTGGTGACTGTCATCACTATCTTCTCTTTTTATTCTTTGTTAAGGGAAAGCAAACCCACAAGCGCAAGCATTTTTAGTACAATGCTTGAAGGTTTATTTAGTTATAAAAAGCAATTTCAGCAGCGTTTGTTCTGTTGCATTGTTCTTGCCATCTTTTGAAGAGGAGATATTTAACAGTTGGATATTAAAGTACATGACTACAAAACAAGGTCAGGTCACATTTGAAGCCAGTCACCTGTGTAAATTAGTCAGTGTTACCTAAAATTGGTTCGGTTTAGAATCAGATGTATTCTTGCAATTTGGCTTTCTTCTTTTTCCTTTCTGTTTCTAGAGCTCGTTGTCATTTGCATAAGATGATTATCCTTATCTCAGACAATACTTGCCTACTCTAAAACTGAACATAAAATTTAATTTGCATTAACTGCATAAAGCACTGATATAATTTCATATCTTCACCAGAAGTGCCATGTCCTGACCCTTCCCCTCTGATCATGACTGTATAACCTGTGTCTAAGCCATGTGCTTTCTTTTATGTTGTTAGGTCTCTTCCTTTATCAGGGCTTTTTCTTCTCTTTGCAGATTAGTGGATACCTCAATCTGCTGGCCAACACCATTGATAACTTTACACACGGCCTGGCAGTAGCAGCCAGCTTCCTGGTCAGCAGAAAGGTAGGGTTTCGGTCACCAGCTGTGTACTTGAACTCACAAGGCCTGTTCTTAAGTGTGATGCAACATGCAAAAAAAACAAAGATGTGAGGAGATCTATCCTATTTTCTGGAATTTTCTGAGAAAATGGAGACTGCAGTAAAAGGCAACTCTGTCCTGACCCTCTGATGCAGAGCTTCTTCAAACTTGGGACATGTTAGTCATTGGTACTGGCATTAAGGGAAGGGTTAGCTCATCTACCCTTTTGTTGAATAGTTCTAAACTCTTAAGACTCTTCAAGCCTTAACTTGGAGAAAGGGGCCTTGACATACTGATGAAAGTCTCATCTCTCAGAGCTGGAGGACTGTTTCCTAATCACCTTCTCTCCTCTGCTACAGGTTGGATTCCTAACCACAATGGCCATTCTCCTGCACGAAATCCCACATGAGGTGAGAGGGCTTTGTATCCTGCCATCACAAGGGTTTACAAGGGCACTTCAACTACTAAGAGGAGGGCTGGTTCTGTTTAACATTTTCTTGTCCCTTTGAATGCTGCTCCCTCTAGGAGACTGGCAACATGGAAAACTAGAAACAGTCTTGAAGCACTGGTCTTGTTACAGATGGCGTTTGTGACTGAGAATGTTCATATTCATTAACTGCCTAGTTAAGCTCTTGGTTTTCTTAGGTTGGAGACTTTGCGATCCTTCTTCGGGCTGGCTTTGACCGCTGGAGTGCAGCCAAAATGCAGCTTTCCACAGCTTTGGGGGGGATTCTAGGAGCCTGCTTTGCAATATGTGCTCAGTCACCAAAAGGAGCAGGTAAGGCTCCCTGGAACCTCCGTAGGAATAGGACACAGGGGCTGTCATCCCCATGTGTGTATCTTGTTTCCTGTCTCTATTCTCTCCCATGGCTTTGTCTCAGTAATAACAAAAGCTTTCTGTGTTTGTGCAGGGGAAACGGTAGCCTGGATCCTCCCTTTCACTTCTGGAGGATTTCTGTATATTGCCTTGGTAAATGTTGTGCCTGATCTCCTGGAGGAAAAGAATCCTTGGTAAGTGCTTCCCCCTGTTCTGCTGCAGCAATTCTTGCTGCCAGGGAGCAGGGATATAACCCTTCCCCATGCTTGTTCTGGGAGCACATGAATGCCACCTTTCCAAATCCCATGGGCAAGGCTGGAATCTACATAGACTGCTGTGCTAGCTACTGCCTTTATGGGACTACAAAAATGTAGTAGATATAAAACATGAGAACCTTCAACTGGGTCAGTCCCAAAGATTGTGCTAGCACAGTATGTAGCATGACCAGCTATAGCAGGTTGCTCAGAAATGTGTCCAGTAAGGTGACCCGTTCCCCAGTCTGTGTTGTCAGCTTCTGGCATGTACTGGTTTAGGGACTCTGAACCAGGGCCCCATAGAGGTGTGTGTGTCTGACAACCACACATGAATCTATCCTTCACATGCTTCTCTCATCCTTTTTTGACCCTATCCATTACTTCAGGCTTCTGTGATCTCCCTTTGGCGGCAAGTTTGCATAGTTTAACCACACTGTGTTAAATGATGCTTCTTATTATTTGTTTTTTAGCCTCTGGTTATTAGTTTTGATTACATGCCACGGTGTGAGTAGAAAATAAGTTTTCTTCTCTTTATCATTCAGCATTTCATAGTCTGTTATTGTATCCCACCTCAGTCATCTCTCTTCTACACTGGTATATATATTCTGGCATATTTGGTCTCCCCTCATCTGTATTATTCTGGTTTCTTGTAGCCTGATTAAGGCTGTAGCAGGTCCAAATCCAGCTATACCACAGTAAAGGCCCTGTCAGATCTGTTGTCAGAGCTGCCCATGAATGTTCCCTCCTATATCAGTTGTAATGGGACAGGCAACTTCAGTACTTCAAATAAGAGGCCTTGGCTCACCTAGTTCATTTTGACTGAAACTGTTGAGGAAGTGCCCAAAACACAGCTCCACAGTTATATCTGAGGAGGCAATTGGAGAAATATTAATGACCAATTGGGAGCTTACTTTTGGATTGGTAACTTCTTGTGCTAGCAGAGCTCTTGGCAGAATATGCAGAGGTGGTAGGTACATAGTCACTTCAATCCAGCATAAACCTGAGATGGTGCTAAAAGAATAACAAAATTCATCAGCTTTTTAAAAAAATCTTCATAACCCTAGTTGTTAGCTGAATGAGGGCCCTAAAGTATCTGTGCACATGCTGCACAAGTGCTGGTTCTCTTGTGAGAGAAGGGACAGGAATATATACCTGAGTAGCTGCATGACTGAATTGGCTTAAATTCAGTTTGAAACCTGAACTTGGGCCTTGCAGCTGAGTGGAACAAATACATATCAGTTTATGGACAACTTCTTTGCTTGACATGCTGGTAAAAAGTCTTCTCAGCTGTGTTAGTGGCTTCATACAGCTGTTGTGTTCTCCTTGTGGTAGATTCGGAATGGCAAAGAACAAACCACTTGTGAACCTCTACACTACTGCCTATTGGAATTGGTCTATGGCTCCTCCTAATTTTGCTGTTTCTTTCCTAGGAATTCCCTGCAGCAAATTCTGCTCCTGTGTACAGGCATTACAGTCATGGTGCTACTCTCGCTCACAAGCGAGTGACCTCTGCGCAGACCTCACGATGCCTCCCAGAGCCACCACGGTGACTCTGAGCTGTTACAAAGCAATAAGGAACACTAATGTTACTTTCTATGTGTGTGCATGCAGATCTGGCTGCTAATATGAGAAGCAGGTGAGAAAGAGGTCTGAGTGTGCAGGACTTTGTTCCCTGGCTCTCCTATCCCTGTTCTGCTAAAATCCACACATCAGGGCTTCCGGTTTCTTGTTTGTTTGTTTTTTGTTTTTACGGAGCAAAAGATACAGTGAGCAGAAGTGAACTGAACAACTGCTCCACAGCAAACAGACAATGTTTCATTCAATTCATTCTGATGGAACTGCACCTCCCAAGCTCTTGTGTGAAAACAACAGAGGTGATTCCTGTAGCTGATGAAGAGGAAGGACGTTTCCTACCACTCTAAAGGGGCTGGAGGCAGAACAGGGAGGGCAAATCAACAATAAACCACCAGCTTTAGCCAGAACTCCCTACCCATGAGAAGTTGCAGTGCTATGAGATAGAGGGGTAAGCACCCTTTCCAACTTGATCTCTGGCTTTTCATTGATATCACTTGGTCCTAAAGGTAGTATTAGCCTTAGCAGTCCACCTCTTTGGTCTGTTTTATGTTTGTTTATGTTGAAATCAAGCCAAAAGCTTGAGGCACTTTAGGATAGGTCACTGCAATTAAATGGCTCAGCTTGCAGATTCCTTGCCTCAGCCCTAACCACTCCAATAGCCAGCACAGCCTAACTGTTTATCTGACAAATGGTCAGTAAATGTTTCTGCTATTGCCATACTACCAGCTCACCTACATCTGGAACGAAAGCCACATAGCTGTTGTGACTGAGCTCCCTTTCCTCCTAACCATTAGCTGAACATGGCTCTGAGCTTGCTCTCGAGATCTGACTTGCCCACCACACCATGTTTCAGAGTTCTCTTGAGTTGTAGTGTGTTAGCCCTGCCTGGCATGCTACAGCAGCGCTAGACTGTCCTGGCAGAGGTCTAGGCATTTTGGGCAATAGTTGAACACTACAGCCTGGTTAGCAGCTGATAGCCCCTGGTGATCTTTTCCTCTGTTCAGTGTAGGCTATTTAGGAGCATGTTGTAACCAAAAACATGCATGGTAGCCTGTTTCTGGGCTTCTTACCTCACAGTGGAGTCAGTGTATTGGGGATGAAATGGGTAAGAAATAATACTGACAGCCCTTAGAGGAAGGGGCACAGCAGCAAAGAATACTGGAGGGAGGATGAAATGGGAAGGGTGAAACTGCTGGTGAAAAGATTTTTTTTTTTTTTAAATGGGTCTAGAAAAGCTGTGTGCTAAGTAAGAAAAGAAAGGGATGTGAAAGGGTGACAATAAGTATACTTTAGGGGGAATCTTCTGTACACTTGGGATAAAATTTTTGGCAATTTGAGACCAATAAAAATAAATTATGTTTCTAGTGCTTTGCCCGCTACCCAGCTGATGAGGCCATCGTTCCAGAGGGGTGTTTTGTTGCTACAGAGATGTGTGCAATTACTAGAGCGTCTCTTCTGCAGAGCTTATCCTCACTTTGCTTAAATCTGTTTAAAAACAGGTCTAGTTGAACTATTGGAGTTAGGCGACACAAAACAGGTGCCACAATGTGAATTGTGCCAGCTCAGCTCTGTCATTAAACAGCTTTTGTAAATTGGTACAGCTCTCCAGTCTGCATGGGGCCTTATCAAGAGGGCTCGTCCCTTGAGAGAGCGATTTGAGTCAGAGCCACGAGGTATGTATGCTGCCCACAGCAGAGGCATTTACTTCCCTAAGAGATTCCTGAACTGTTGACACAGTTCTTTTTTTATGATAGCTCCTGTCCTACTTTTCAGAGAGCGCTGTAGAGTTCAGTCTGGCCGTTCTCTCTGCCCAGGAACTGCCGTCTAAAACTTTTTCAGCTTTCTTTACCCCAGGCTTACATCAGTAACTGAGGGAGGCTTAGTGCAATTCTTTTACTCCTCTTTACAAAGTTGCCTTCCTTTGCCAGTTATTCCCCCTGTCATTCAATTGTCACGAAGTCTGAAGGTAGCATCCACTTTCTGCTTTCCTGGAAGGAGGATTAATCTAAGTAGCCTGCAGGGACTGAGGGATTATGCTGACCCTCTATTTCTAGTTGTGGGGTGTTTTTCCCTCCTGCCCGTCTTCCCCAGGGACTGAAGCTAAGTGGACCCTGTAGTAGGGCTCTGGAGGAAGCAGGTTTGCACAGAAAGTTGTGCCTGCTGTTTCCCAAAATGTCTGTCTTAAAATGAGACTGGCATTTAAGTTGAGGCATTGTCAGGTGAGTGCCTATGAGCTGGTGGTGTTGCATCAGCACTGAGCTTTGCCAAGACTGAAAACCACAGGGAGGATTTTGTGCGTTCAGGAATGTGAAGCGGATGACACTGAAGAAAGAATTTGAGTTGTTTTTCTTGGCTGCTGCCACAGTCCTGGACAGTCTGCGGTTCTTGGGAAGATACCCTGGCAGGAGGTAGCACAGGGCTTGTGGGAGGAAGCAGCTCTTTAGTTTTCCACTACATCAGCCCTAGGGCTGAGGATGGAGAGGAAATGGAGCATCACTCCACCACATTTGTCAATTTTGGAAATGCAGAGAGAGAATCGTATTTTCTAGCTCTATTGTTTTCAGCTGCTCTTGTGCATTTGCCCCCTTCATCTGTATTGGTCTGCTCTGCAAGGAGACAATAGAGATGAAATAAATGGTTTTCTCTGTGGGTTTGTGTTGTTTTTGGTTTTTTTTTGTTGAAGCCACTCCTTTTCATGGAATTACAAATCCAATTCAAATTCCATTTGAATTACAGAGCAGAATCTCAGGGTTAGTCTGGAGAAGTCTGGGCTCTATCCTGTGCTCCTTTCTGCTCCTCAGACTCTCACAATTGAAAGAAAAGGTTCTAATCTGGTTTGCTGTTCCTGCTACCATGGCACTGTGGGCCAGGAGTGGTGTGATCTGATCATAATTCTTGGCTGCTGGTCTGGATTCCCTGAAAAGCGTCACCCAGTGAGTTGCACCTCTTTGAGGGGAGAGCTTGCATGGTAACTATCCAGAGAGTTTTGCAACCATACTTTGTTGTGATCAGTGATTAATTTTTTTTTTAATCTAAAAACCTCAAGGCCTATCCAAGTATCAACACTATTCTGTTTACCTGCTATGTGGGACAAAGGCGCTGTCATCAAACGTTCTGTGTAGGAATTCCCCAGAAAGGACTGAGGGGATTTTCTCTACCCTTCAAAAACAGGTTCAGAGCATGTCTTATCCCATTCTTGAAAGATTTTCAGCCTGTAAATACTGAATGGTAGTACATGGCCCTCGGTTCTTACTGGAAGTCTCCTTTAAGAAGAAGGAAAACCATTACCAAAGAGCTGGAAGAAGATGAAGGCAGGTAGGTGACCAAGGGCATGATTTCATGGTCTGGGGGCTTTGCCAGCAATCTACATTTTGGAATCTGTCCGTGGCTTTTGTCATGCTGCTCTCTTTGGCTGTGCTGGTACCCCTGCATGTGGGGCTGTGCTGTGAGCCTGCCTCCCTCCCTCATCGCTTTTTCGTTCTCAAAAGTAATCAAAACCAACATGGATTAATCAGCCGTCTGGTTCACAGGCTTCATAAAGAGTGGCTGTGGCACAATTGCAGTAGCAGAGGGGAGAACAGTTGGAAGGAATCTTGTATATGGGAACTTGCTAAGGCGATGGTCTTGCCGAAGCCCCTGTCTTCTGAAACTATAGCCTGAGGAAATGATGTAGAGAGTAGGGTGACATAACAGGATTACAGATTTAGGAAATGTGGATACTGGGATTGTTCCACAAATGAGCTGTTACAGTTGAGGGATTTTTTTCCCATTATTTTTTCCCATGTTATCTAAAGCAGTGATTGTATTTGAAAATTATTTTTTTATTTCTTATATGGAAGACTTAATTTAGCTGGTATGTGTAAGAAAATTCTTTTCACAGCAGCCCTTTCAATTTGTCTGCCTTGAAGGCACTAATGTGCAGCTGCATGGATGGTAATCCCATCTGTCCGGGGCAAACTGCTGAAGAGGATCATGCTGAAATGTGGTTAAACCGAGCTTTATCTGTGGTTACTGCACGTTTCCACCGGGGATAGTGCTGTGGGGAGAGAAGTAGTACTCTGTTCTGGGCAGGGTCCCTGGGAGAAGTGCTGGGGAGGGGATTTGGGCTGTGCTCAGTGTGGCTGAGTGTGCAAGAAGTGACAATGGGGTTGAGGAGAGAGGATCTGAGCCTCCTACAGTTGAACAGTTGCTCCTGGGAAGCCATTTAAAGTACTTCTAACAAACAAAGCTAAGGCTTTTAAAAACTGGACATTAACTTTGTAATTTAGGCTTACCCTATCACTAGATCATTCTGTCTGGAGGCCAGAATTGGAAAGATGATGCCCTAACAATTTGCTTTGGGGCCTGATGGTGCTGAAACTGGAGGAACAAGTCCGATAGAACAATCAGGATCGAAAGGGATTTTGTGCACTGGGAAATGTTGCATTTAACTAATGGCTTGGATTTAGCCAGTTTCTCATTGCATAAGATTGACGTTTTTCAGCTCTTCAGGCCTTATTTTCCATTAACTGATAGTGAAGGGTTGATGAGAAATCATAATTAAAATGCCAGCACATGCTGCCAGTGGTGGTCTTTGTACTTCATCCACGTTTTAAGAACTGCTTTATCCCGTGGCACCTCAGTGTTAGCAGGGCTGAGCTCCGTCCTTCTGCCCTCCGCCCAGGCCAGCCCCGGCGGGCAGCTCTCGGTTTGGAGGGGCGAGTACGAGGCAAGAGGAGGCCGCGGGAACGGTCGGCGGAGTCGCTCACCCCTTCCCCCAGGTCAACCCCCGGTAGCTGCTGCTCCCGCCTGCCCGACGGCTGGTCTGCGGGCACCCTCGCACCGCCGCGGGGCGGAAGACGGCTTTCCCCCGAAGCTGTTCCACTGCGCGCCGCGGGACCGTTGTCGGCCGTTAGCGCGGGCCTTGAGGGGCCTGGTGCGGTGGAGCAGCGGCCGGGGCTGGGGTGCGCTGAGCAGCCTCGGGACCTCGCCCCCTTGAGACCGGGCCTGGAGTGCCCTGGGTGGGCTGTACCGGTGCAGGACCGAGCTCAGACCGGGGCCCGGGCGCCGCCTACCGCGTCCGCTGTCAGGGAGCGGGGAACGCTGGCCCCATTTCCCTTCCGGGGGCGGCGCGGCGGCGGGCGGAGGCCCCCAGCCGGGCTGCAGGGGAAGCGTCCGCCCCCGTCGCCCCCGGCGCGGTAAGATGGCGGCCGCGGCTCAGGCGCTGAGCGGCTCGGGGCTGCTCCTGGCCGCCGCCGCCCTCGCCCTCCTGGCCGTGGCCATCGGTACCGATTCC
>VZSC01008480.1:188862-208977 GCA_013398225.1 Steatornis caripensis | reverse complement strand
CCGTGAGCGCTGCCGCGGCTTCGGCCACAAGCGCAGCGACCCGCCCGGCTCCATGTCGGCGCCCAGCTCGCACCTGCCGCTCCGCGCCCGGCCCCCGCGGGCCCTGCTGCCCGGGCGGCCCCCGGCTCCCGCCCCGGCCGCCGCCGCCGCCGCTCTGGACTCGCACTGCGGCCGCCGCTTCAACTCCACTGTCTCTGGGCTCTGGAGGCGCTGCCACCGGGCGGGCTATGAGCCGGACAGCGAGGAGCTCATCCGGAAAGGTGCGGCGCCGGGCGGGGGGGAGGGTGGCCCCGGCCCCGGCGAGTGGTGTCGGGCCCCGCTGCTGTCCGTGGTGCTGAGCACGGCTGCAGGCGCGGCCCGGCCAGGGCCATGGGTCTGCGGGCGGGGCCACGGCTGTGGCCGCTGCGGCGTGAACAGGCCGGCGGGAGGGCGAGGTGCAGCCCCGCACGGCCTCCGTGGTTCCGGGTGTCCCGGGCGTGCGGGAAGCGGCGAGAGTGGCCCTGGCCCGATCCCGGGGGCTTGTACGCCTCCCTCTCTGCTTAAAATGCTGCAGTGCTGGGTGGGACCGTGTCCTCTCAGAGCCCCTTCTGTGGCCCAGTGCAGAGCCTGACACTCGGGCAAGGTCTCGGTGAGCATTCTCCTAACCCTGACACCTTCTTGTTATGGAGTGCTGAGAAATGTACAGTATTGTTTATAGCTCTGGGGTGCTTGCAAGGGGAAAGGGACCTGTTGTTCCTAGCATGGGAGAGTTGTCCTTGCTGCAGTGGATTGCCAGGCCTTCATGGTGGCAGATGTCACTCAGAGCTCCAGGGATGACATGAGAGAAAGCTGTAGATTTTCTGCTATTGTGGTGCACCATACAAAGCCAAGCAGTTCACAAAGTATGAATAAACTTCCTGGACTGGATGGTACAAATAATGTAGTGAGCTGACCCACTAAGTCAAAATAAATGGCATATAAAACCAGCTTAGGATAAGAAATGCCATGTATGGTTAGTGATAAATAACAAGACTTACTGTTCCAGCAGGTACGTGTTAGCACAGGGAGAGTAGGAGTTGGGAGAAGTGCTTCCACTGAGGCACAAAATGGAAATGCTATCTTAAGAAAGTGGGAGCAGTTCTTCAGTGTGGCTTCCAACTGTGACGCCAGTCCTGCACAGCAGAGGATGGATAGACTGGTACTGTGAAGCTCAGATTGTCTTTGTCCATTCTTTCCAATGCACAACAGTGGCTGTTACTTTTAGAAACTCTAGTGTGATTAGCTTTTTTCTCTATTTAATCTCCTAGGATCCATTTTATGCATTTTCATTTTTATTTCCACATTGATCTCATTTCACTAAAAGGCAGCTCATAAATTTCTATCTATTAATTGTGCCTGTCGTAAAACATCTATTTTTTTTGCTTAAGGTAAGGCCAAATGCTTTCAGCTACCATTGAGATTAGCAAAGGTTGGGAGAAGGGATGGGAAGAATACTAGTTCTGTTCAATACTTCTGTTTCTGAGCTATTTTCCCAACACTACAGCGGTCAGACAGAGAGGCCAGAGCCTGTATTCTGCATGCACAAGGGCATTACAGGGTGGTGAATGATCTTCCTCACGGTCTTGGGGTGTAAAACTGTAGGGACTCTCAATCCAAAAGGTTTTCCTTCTACTTTCTTTTTTTCTTCAGCTGTTCTAATAAAAGACCTTGCCTTTCCCTGCAAGCCTTGCTTCTGTCATATTATTTGCCTGTTAGGTCTACAGTTGCTACTGTAAAGATTTATGTGCTATCTTAAAGAGAGAAATTATTAATAATAGTTCTTGTAGAGTCAGGTCTTTAAATAGATATGACTGCCTTCTTATTCCTTCCCCTGACCTGCTTTACTAGCAGCCTTTCCTTGTTCCCGCTGTGTCTATGTTTTCTTTGCCAACTGTGATTAAGTAGCCTTTTCCAGACGATGGTCAGATGTGGTTGTTGCTGAGCTGTTCTCTCAAGCACAATACTATATCTGGGGCTTCAAAGAGAAAAAAACAGGTTTTTTTCCTAGTGTGAGCTAAAGATCACTACTGTGCACCTTTGAAAGTCCTGCTTTCTCCTCGTTTTGCAGTAAGTTTTCAGCTAGCTCTTTTGTGATGTGTGATGCCTTCTTATGTTCCTGAAACTAGAGATTTTTATAGGCTTTTAGTGACAGAGGAGTAAATAGGAGTTTTTTTTGTGAAAGTCCAGTGGTAATTTTGATTAGGGTTTACGCTCTTCATTTTCTAGTACCTCTGGAATAAGGTTTCTTTAATTTCTGTGTCTCTCTTGAGTTCTGGATAAATTACTAAGTCCATAAGTGCCTGTACCCATTTAGATAATTCCATAGTTTTCTAATCCAGTATTTATCTACAGCTACTAATACAAAGCAAGTTCTGTGGAAACGTTCATACTTGAGCATTTTAGCCGATGATACATACACATGCATACATTTATATATAATATATTTTTTAAAAATATGTAAAATATATTTGCTTTATATATTTAAAAGGAAGAAGCAGGAGTCAAAAAATGTAGAGCAAAACTGAGAGGTGGGAAGTGTTTAAATGTAAAAGGGGAATGATGTGTGGGATTTTCTTAAAATGCAAAATCAGTGTTTTGGAACTGTGGAAAAAATAGTTTCATTTTAAAAATACAATTAAGAGGGCAAAAGAAGGAATAATGTACAAACCAAATGGGGAAAATGGAGATTAGCAATCAGTAAAAGATAGCCTCTAAAGAACTGAAGTACTTGGTGGGGAAACTAAGAGTATCTGTGTGTGTAGGGACGGACTCTGTGAGTGTAAAAGCTTGAGCAGTATACATCGTCTTTGTAGAGCCTGTGCTACGTGGATTACACACTGGATAACTGATGCTGCAAGAAAAAAACATTTTGTACAGAGAATTCTTAAGTAGTGAGGTCCTGCAGGGATTTATTATATGCTGATTAGTGGTCTTCTCTATCAATAGGAAAAAAATGTTGCTTGCAAAGTGATGTCAGTAGAAAATAATTAATTAGGAAAGGTCTGTTCTAATAGGCTGCTTTGGGTAGCTCGGTGCGTTCATTTGAACAACAGGCATTTTAACACGAGTAAATTGAAGGAATTAAAAAAGAAAAGGTTCATCACTATTCATAAACTAGGGATTTTATTGCTTTTCAAGCATGCTCTGAAAAGACTCTGGGATGGAACTGGTAGGTCTCACATATACTGGGCAGAAATGACTTCTTAGTGCTATGATGTAGCTGAGAAAGTGAGAAGGGCCACTGGATGGTTAAGCAGAGGAACACAACAGTTTGTGGCAGTAATGAGGCCCTTGAGGGAAAATTGCTCAGTCCTGGTACCTGTACTTCCCATCCTTTCCGACAGATGGTAAATCGGAAGAGTTTCCGGAATGACTGTGAGCTCTGTACAGCATCTATTATAGTGGTATATTTAATAAATTCAGTCTGTTTGGTCATGGTCGTTGGTAGGTGTGATCTTTCAGTAAATATGATTTGTAAGAGTTATCTTGGTGTTTTAAAGGAAGGTTGATTTACCAGATCTAGTGGCCTTTGGGTGATGATGTGGACAGGGTGATCCCATAACTGTGATGCTCTCCACAATCCTGGGCAGAAACAGGAGTAGGCCAGGGAGCTTCAGTGGCCACTTGGTCCTAGGGCATGAGGGAAGGGAGGGCCAGACCTCATGTGGTAGCTCAGTGTTAATTGCCCATGGCTGCTCCCTGGCCCTGCTCGTGGTCAGGAGAGGGCTTCTCCCAGCTGTGTAAGAGCCAAATTGCTCTGTGATAGGACTGGGCCAGGTAGCAGAGTGGAAAATGAGAACCCCTCATTTCCTTCTCATAATGCTGGCATGTAGGCAGCGTAGAGAAGAAATCCCACATGTTTCAAAGTCGGAGAGAGACAAAAGCTAAACTGAGAGAAAGTCAGGATGTGCTGAGCCCAGGATTACAAATTGAATGTGTTACAGCAGGCCTGGATATGAGTTTCCAGCTGTCTGGCAGCCCAGGGACAAAGGGCCTGTGCTCAGCCTGGGTATCTGGAGGTCCAGGAATTCTTTCTAGCCAGTGTCATCTGATCTTGCCCAGCCTTCATGTTCAGTCAGGAGAAAGGACTTGTCCAGGGAATGTAATGTCCCAAGGGTTGTGAGAGAGTACAGGAGGGGAACCCATCTGTAGTTGCACTCCTGAGGGGGAAAAAAAAAGACGTTGAAAACAAGGTGTGAGAAACAATGTTGGCTGTGGGAGGGTACAACAAGCATGTAGCTCGACCATGAAAGTGTCAATGTGACACTGTCAGATGCAGTTCATTGCTTCTTATGTTTATTTTTAAATCAAGAAAACTGTACATGCAATGCAACTTTCATAGTGTTCTAGGATCAAGCTGCCTGTATAACCTTTTTCTTGTAGTTGTGCTTTATGGTAAGCTAATGACATGAGCACCTGCCCCCTTCTGTCCTGTATTCTCAGCTTACTCATCTGCCAAGAAAGACAACACTCACTTGTTCACCATGTGAGTTCATTCTATTCAAGCCCTTGCGTGAAGGCAAAGTTTTAAATTTTGGCAGGCTTTCTTATGGTGCTCATCTGAGTGTGTTATAAACAAAAATGAAATAACCTTGCTAGCGAGTTTCTGAAATGGAGGGCAGGATGCTGTCCCTATTTTGTGGTCTGGGATTTAAGGTACGTAAGGGCTTAGGATAAAGGATTTATTGGAGTATGTTTGAAATACCTTTGACTTTGTCATAACTTTGAGACTGCAAACCTGATTTTGATTTTTTTTTTTCTTTTTTCTTGAGTACTTAGAGAACAAGGTGTTGCATCACTCTTAATGCAGCCCCATGGAGTACCTGGCTATATTTGAGTGCAAGGCATCTCTGCAAATTAGACTTAAAGATTCACTCAGAAAATGGGAAGCGTGAACTAGTGACAACAGATGCAAAATCTGACTACTTAGGATTGCCTGGATGCATGTTATAATTTTCTAAGAGAAAGTGGGTGGAGATTCAGCTGAGAGATCACCCTCACTGCTTCCCTGATCCCCTGACTCCCTTGCCTACCTGTTTCAGCTTTTCTAGCAGACCTACAGAGAGAGGCTTCCCTTGTTTTGCCCATGGTGGCTCACACCAGAGCCAGGTCCAGCCTCTGCTCTCAGACAAATGGGAATCTTACTGGAAAAATGGCTTGTGATGGTGTAATCAAAGGCTGTCACCAAGCCCATGGATTAGAGGTCAGAGCTGAGCATAAACCCTAACATCCACTAACTTAGTTTTGCAAACTTGCTGTTTTAATATAATTTTATGTGCTACCTACATAAAATTAGCACTTTGAATTCTGGCGAAGAAAGGATCAGGAGTAAAGTTTTTAAACAAGAGGCAGAATGAATTGATATTTGAAAACTTCTAAATAACCAGGTTTGTATAAGAAAGTGGAGAGGTTTTAGTTTTAGTCTGCCTGTAAACTCTTCTAATAATACAGAGCAAAGATTTTCTCAGTGGCATTTTAGCTGAGTTGTCCATAGCTTTGATCATAAGGGATGTACATCTTTTAGTCTTTGATTTTTCTTTAATGAGCTATAAAAGTAGTAATTCTTGCTCTGCTTCATATATAGTACTTTTAGAATCAGACTGTGTAAGGGCATAGATCTTACTTTTAATGAATCCAGTGCATTGTAATCTAAAATATGATGTCATTAGTTTGTACCATAGATACATTTTTCAACAACATAATGTACATCATGTCAATATTGAAATTTAATTCAGTCAACAGTTAAAAGTGAAATTAATTAGATATTGTGATGTGCTGTATACGGCCTAAGTTCTTAATTCAGATGTTTACAGAGCTTTTGCAAATGAACTGGCCTCCCTGTTACTGGGTTGTCTGGCTGATCTGTTTGCTCCGGCAGCACTACAGACTTGTTCTGAAATAACTGCGAAGAGGGTGCGCTGCTCTGCAGGGTGAGGGCAAATGGCTGAATGTGAAGGGCAGCAACTCAGTGTATCGGTGTATGGCTGCCAGTGCCCTGTGGTGTCAGGGGAGGTGACAGGGAACTGCAGCAGGGGAAGCGGGTGTGGGAAGCACAGCCGAGGATGGGAGCTCACTTGAAATGCTTTGCTGCTCCGAGGCTTTTGGAACTCTGGCTTTGAGTTTTCCCCTTTTGGGGCATGGCTGCTTGTTCCACTTCAGTAATAAATGTCACTGTTTTGTTAATGCAGGGAAATTCAGATCACCTTTCTCTCCTGGCCTGATGGCTGGAATTGGCTGGGTCTCTTATGTGCAACTCCTAATCTTGTGAAGCGGGGGCTTCCTCTGCAGGTCCTTGCAGGAAGTAGGTCAGTACAGTCCCAGTGAACGTTGTTAGAGAACAAAATCATGCTCCCCATTGCTGTGGGAGCAGCACAAAGCCCATTTCTTCTCCTGGGTTTTCTAGTGTCTTTTGCAACGCTGATCGCTGAGTCTGCAGCTCCCTGCTAGTGATTGTTCACCAGTTTAATTAGCTTGCTGGCCAACTGATTATTTCTGAATGGTTCTTCTGCCCCAGCATTCAAATAGCAGTAATGACCCCATGGCCATTGTTTAAGGGGAACTTTTTGTACTATTTAGCTCTTTAACCTTTCCAGCTGTTCTCTGAAAGCAGCATTTTAGCTGAGGAGTCCATAGGTGAAGTATAAACTTTATATATAAACAAAATCCACAAGAGTCCACCCCACCATCCACATTTGTTCTCCTCCCTGCACTGGCTTTATTTGTAACAGGGAGGAGAAGGCACCTTCCTCTATCCCATAGTATCTTCTCTGTTATCAGTTGTTTTCTAAGCTAAAATCCCTTTCAAGAAGAGTGTGCATGTAGGTTCACATTTGCATCTGGGATATACTTTTCTTTCTTTATAATGGAAACAAACCTACTTGGGTACTGTTGTTCATCGAAAGTAAAGCCAATGACTACCGGAGTGACTTCAAACTTTTCTCCCATGCAGTTCACTTCTCAGCATTCATTCAAAATTTTCAAAGTGCTTCAGCTCTGTCTTCTTAGAAACAAAGCAGTCCTCTTGGTACTTGGCCATGTTCTTGTCTCCTTAGCCATTCCGAAGAGATCCTACTGGTTCCTCTAGGAGGCTTCTGGAGCTGGTTTTGATGACTGTCATTACTGTTCACCTTCAGCTGGGCTTTCCTGGAGCCTGCTTGGGTCAGCACCTTGCTCCCTCTTTGCCGCTGTTTCTTTGTAGCAAGGCTCCTTCCCCTCTTAATCCCCCAAAACTTTGAAGTAAACAGCTCTTTTTTGGTTACATTTGCCCTGTTATCCCCCAACTTAGCAGCAAGTGCAAGGCACAGGGGTTTCGTGTTGTTTCACACTGATGTCTCTTACAGGAGTTATTCAGCGCTGCACTGCTGTGAAGTACCACTACACCTCCAGCTCTCTGCCTCGCAACTTACCCATCAACATCACGAACACCATCAGGCAGGATGAATGGCATGCGCTCCGTAAGTAACCCAAAGCAGCGTACAAGACTGACTGGATTACTTAATGCCTTAATGCAATGCCAAGTGAGGGTTCTGAATTAGCTAGCTGTCACTGAGCTTTATGCCTAAATACATATCTGTTAGTGAGGAAGGGCAAGCAGCTGACAGTATAATTGGAAGGGAACATGACATTTGGAGGGGCTTAAGCGGCGAATTCAGGAGTACAGGCATGTGTGTAGTATGTTGCGAAGTGTAATCATATTCTAGATCTGAGGACAGACAATTCCAGCTGGCTTACAGCAAAGGTGCTGCATCACTGTATAGTCTGTATAGAGCTTGTTGCATTTTTCTGTGTGTGCACCAGTGACCTTGTGCAGCTCCCTGGCAACCAGCTCTTTTAGGGAACATCTCAGTTTGTCTTCGCCAGCTCCTGTTACCAGCTCCTGGCTCACAAGCTGCCTCATGCCCAAGTCCTTCCCACACGTATGACTGACCTGTAGCTTGTCACTGAGAATGATTTAATAAGTATTTTCTGCTCCTGATTCTCTCTATATTTGTTGTCTGGATCTCTTGCCTCACATAATTCTGCCTAGCCCTTGTCATGTGAGCCTCAGAGCTGAGGAAATCCAGCTAGAGACTAAATTATGAGGAGAAAAGAACAGCACTTGTATTATGGATGACAAAATGCTGTTCATATCACTGTTGTCCAAGCTTTTCTTTATAGCTTGTTACTGGAGTTGTTTCCATTGTACTGTATTGATCTGCTGTCTGCTTCTGTCCTCCCACTACACCTGTTTTCAGTTCACACTATCTGCCTTTCATGTGCTAGTCCTTTACTTCTCTTCAGCGTGCTCTCACTTTTTATTTCTATTTTCAGCAGACACTTGCCCAACAAACTCCAGCCCAAAGAAACACACCACACACACAAAAAAAAAAAAAGCCCTTGCAGTACTAACATTTAGAAATAGTTGCTGAAGTCATAACGTGCCACTTCTGGTCCCATGCTGGGGAGTATTTGGCCAGTATTCCTCTTGATCAGGACAGGAATGCTCTCTTGTTATACACTGCCCAGCAGAAGGGAGTCCAGTTAGCTGGATTCCTTTAGTTTCAGTGTAATGGGCAATGTACCTACCTCAAAGAAGCTGTAGGAAGAGTCGTCCATGGGTGAAGTATAAACTTTAGAACCAGCAAATCTAAATCTGTCTGTCTGGACTCTACCCTGGCCGTTCTGGCTGGGTGCTGCCATCTTCATATCTTCTTTCTTGCTTTTCTCCTTTCTCTTTCCTCAGATCTGCGGAGGATGACAGCTGGGTTCATTGGCATGGCAGTCTCCATCATCCTGTTTGGGTGGATCATTGGTGTGCTGGGCTGCTGCAAACAGCAGGAGCTCATGCAGTACGTGGCTGGGCTGCTCTTTCTAATGGGAGGTGAGAGCCTTTCTCTTCTGTGCCTGAAGTCACCACAGTCAGTATTGCTGGCTGGGGACATGCGCTTAAAAGTAAAGTCAGCCCACAGCAAACACACAAAACAGTTCTTTCTTTAGTGCAGAAAACCATCGGTACAGCACAGTTACCACTTCCAGCACTGGGCAGGACCCGTGCTTGCATGGGTATTTGCATGTATACCCCACTGTATGTACATATGGCCCTTCTGCTCTGAATGGCTGGTTTGTAGCCACAGGGACCATGTGCACAATGAGCACTGTCCTCCTCTTGCCTGCTCTGAGTATTTGAAGCCTGCAGCTCCTGTCAGACAGTTCAGCTCAGTTTTCCCTAGGGAATCTTAACAAGCAAACAAAAAAAATCAATATAGAGCACGTTTCTGGTACTCACATCTTTGGGTAACAATGCAAGTCCAAACACAGCCAAGCCTGGAGAACATTGGCCCAGGGGTGTTGCCTCAGTGCTTGCCAGGGGTGTTCTGTGTTCCTCCTAGCTGGGAACAGGCTTTCTCAGTGGCCAAAGGTTTTTCTGAACTTTGATTGTTTAGCTCAAAAATGGGTAGTGCTTCTTTATGTGAAAAGGACATAGTAACAACAAATGCATCAAAAGGGGGAGCTACTGAGATGCTGTAACGATGGGGACTCTCAAATTGCAAGCAGTAAAAACAGCCAACTATCAAGTATGAAAAAAATGAGGCTCTACTTAAAAGCCAGAGCTGCTGCCGTAGAGACCCAGTGTCAGCATCTATAATGGCTGCAAGCAAGGAACTTGGTGGTATAACAGCATCTATATCGCTTAAACGACTACCTGTGACACTGGTTTGGTGCCACTTTGGGAGGGAGGGAGGCAGGATCTTCATTGCCATAAGCAAGCCTTCTCAAGGGGTGTGTTTGGGCAAAGAAAAAACACCCTGCTGACATCATGGTGTGATGCTAAAAGGCTGGAAGTTAGGCTTGTGCTGTTGTTGATTATCTTATGTGCTGCTTAACAACTGCATCATTCCTTTGGGAACACTTTCATTTGTTTATCACACAGCACTGAGAACATAAAGTATTGTAGGTGGAAGAGGTAGACTGGGTCCCCTCCGAGTGCTTCTGGAGTTAACGTGATGGGCATGCTGTCAGCAGTAAGAGCTGTCACTAGCATTTAGAGACAGGTGCAGAGCTGGAGAGAATAAAATGATCACCTCGACCTTGAGTCTGGTGTACAAATGTAGAGTGCCTTGTGCTATATGTTGCTTTGGCTTTTTTGCTCCTCTATATAGGTGCTTAGTGAATGTGTAGCAGATGATGACGACGACAAAAACTTGGGCACTTTCTATGGGCCTAGGCTCCAGCTGGCAGGAGCCTGGCCATTCCTAGTAGAAATCAAGCAGTTCTCTTCACAGCCCTGGGCTTCAGCTATTTACCTTCCATAGGAGGGACTGCCCAAGTACTGGCTGGAACCTGATCACATTAGTCATTAGAAATAAATAAAATCTCAGGAGAATTGAAGCATGATGAACTGCACATGACTGAGCTCGAAATGGCAACAGAGGGAGCTAAGGCAATACTGGTTATTTGGGAAGTGAGATATCCTATAGTCCTACATATTTTGCCTTTTTTTTTTTCCCTGCCTTATAGGAAGAATGACTGGTAGGACTGAAAAAAAAAAGGGTAATCCTTGATTTTGAAAATTCATTACTATGAAAATACCTAGGGGGAAAAAACCCCAAACCAAACCCAGAGCAAAATTAACCTGAGGGCAGTGTGGAACCCTCTTTCTTTTCTCCTGCAGGTACATGCTGTATCATCTCACTCTGCACATGCGTAGCTGGGATCAATTTTGAGTTATCTCGCTATCCTCGCTACGTCTATGGGCTGCCAGAGGACATCAGTCATGGCTATGGCTGGTCCATGTTCTGTGCCTGGGGAGGCCTGGGCCTCACCCTGCTCGCGGGGTTCCTCTGCACATTGGCCCCGTCACTCAACACTTCTCGGGCATCTGTACAAAAACCCAGACAAGAAAATGGGGCCGTGTGACCTCGGAGGGAGTGAGGAGGGACTCTGGAAAGCGCAGCCTGGGCAGAGCTGTGGGTTTACACCAGGAAGAGGTGGCATGTCAGTGTGTGGAGAGCAGTGCCATAGCTGTGGAAATACCAGCCCGTGGGATGCTGCTACAGCCTCGAGTCGTGGACACCGACATTGCAAGTAACTCCAGGTTTGAATTATTGCTGATTTGCTCATTGATGGTTTAAGGGGGACAGTTGGTTTGATTTATTTTTCTTCCGTTTACAAGAGATTAAGTCCAAGGCTGTGTCTTCTTTTGTGCTGTTTTTTGAACTGTACCTCCATGGTCCTGTTATTGTCCAGTTGTAAGGGATGTTTACGCACCAACTCTATTGCTGCAGGTCTGTGTAATTCAGACCCAAATTAGGGCAAGGAGCTACATGAAGTTGGCTTGAACACTTTTGCAACAGGTGTGTCCAGTGTTGGCTCAGGCCATCATTTCCCAAAAGAACCTTGATCTAAGCAGAGGTTTAGGCCAAAGAATTAGCCCATTCTTAGTATTAATTCATTTAAATCAGGAATCTGTGTTATTCCATGCTGTAGTATCAGCTATTTACTCACTACTAAAGCTGTTTCCAAAAGGAGCTGGCTGTAACTGAACAGCAAGACTCCAAAAAAACTCTTACTGGCTTTAGGAAAGGAGGGGAAAGTTTTCCTCGGCTTCTTACACAGGTAAGGTTACTCATTTGGCTAACTAACATACCCTTGTTTTAATGGGGAGATGTATGCAACATGCAATTTATAACTATTCCACTAGCAGCCAGGGTGTATTTCTGAAAGTATGTTATAGTTTGAGCTGCTGGGATCAACTTTCACCCCCCAAATAACTTGTGGGTGCAACTCCTGTTCTGTGAAAGGAGATGAGTAATTCTCCCCGAGCTCAAACAGCAGTACTGCTAAAATAGCAGAAGATGTACAGCCCCCTCTAATATTAACGTCCAAAGGAACCGCAGTGTATTTTCCTCAGGAATGTGTGGCTTCTGCCCACTGCACCACTTGCCCCTTTCTAATGTTAAACGCCCCCTGAGCACAGCACATCAAGAATACACGTGCTCTGCTGGAACAAGCTCCCTCTCCAAAATGAGCAGTAAGGACCTTGGAACCAGTGCAAGTACTAGGGCTAACTCAGGAACATCAGCCAAAGTACTTTGGGATGCATTTTTCTTTCTTTAATCTATTCTTTCTCCCCGCCCCTCTCCCAAGCGTCCAAAAACTGCACAGGTAAAGACGAGATGGCCAGCATTTGGAGATGTTTACATTGTATTTAAAATACAATACAGTGGCATGTAAGATACTTAATGATAAAGTCAGTGTATTTATGAAAAGTGTAATTTTTAAATGGAAGTTGTAATTCTCAACTGGCATTAAAAGTACTGAAAGACTTGCTCAGTGGATGAAACCTTGAATTCTTTCTGACTAATTACCAGACTGACTCACCAAAGAGCTCGCATACATATCAGCAATAGTGTTAAAACTTCCAGAGTTAAGTTAGTTTAAATGAAAAAGTTAAAACATCATTCATGTGTGAATCGTGTTCACTTCTCCCTTGCAAAATGAACGTTAGTTCCTAAGTTTCAAAGACTCTAACAAAGCTGTACAGTCTGTTCACTGGCTGCACAGGTAAAAACAGGGGATGCTGTCTGAGTTGCTGGTCATCAGTTTCAAGTACACTTACTGCACTAGAACCTGCTGGTCCTCATCCAGAAGTAGCAGAGCAGGACTTAATCCAGTTCTAGCAGGAGGAGGCTCCAAAGGCAGCATGATGGGCACCGTGGGCAGGAGGTTCTTGCCTTCCCCGCTGCAGATGTAGAACCACTGAGCAAGGGCAACAGCCCCAACACATCACAGATTTGTTTTTAGAGGGAAAAAATGCTTTATTTTTTCCAGACAGAAAGCAAGCAGTACAGTCCAGTCTCGTCCTGTCCTCTGCCAAGGCCACAACCTTGACTGGGCAGAGATCAGGCATAGTACTGTAAATTGGCTTTTTTCTTCGCTTGAACCTCCAGGATTCCTTCCATGTAGTCTTCATGGGTGAGCTCTGTAGCTCCACGGCGGAGGGCAATCATTCCCTGCCCAACAAGACAGTATTTAGAGAGGGCATGCGAGCACCACCACATGAGTTCAAAGTATTGACTCCATGCTAGCTTTCACATTCCCCTCTTATCAGTGCCATCTGCTGTAGAGGAATACTTACCGCTTCAACACACACAGCTTTGCACTGGGCTCCATTGAAATCATCTGTGCAGCGAGCCAGTTCCTCATAGTTCACATCAGGGCTGGTAAGAGTTGGGGGGGGGGGAAACAAAAGTCTGAGAGCATGTGCTAAATAGAGGAAGCAAGGTATGGAGCTTCCTTAAAACCCAACAGTGAGCTCTCAACAGAAGAGAGCGCCTACCACTCTGCAGCCTGAGGTACCATCATGAGTGACAAACATAGCTCTTCCATACCTGACATTCATTTTGCGTGAATGGATCTGCATAATTCTGGCTCTGGCCTCCTCATTAGGCATTGGGAACTCAATCTTGCGATCTAATCGTCCAGAGCGGAGCAAAGCTGGATCCAAGATATCAACCCGGTTGGTTGCAGCAATCACCTAAGTAGAAGGAGAGCCATCAGTCAGGCACCTGGAGGACAGGCCTCTCCTCCCTGAGGATCCAAGCTTCTTCCCTGGACATTGTTTTCCATCCCCTGCTAGAGTTCCCTGGACCTCAGTAGCGCACTCTGCTAGATCCCGACCTTGACTTGTGTGTTGGGCTGGAAACCATCAAGTTGATTAAGCAGCTCCAGCATGGTCCTCTGCACCTCCCGATCACCAGCCTTCTCACTATCAAACCTGAGGAGAAAGCAAGGGTAAAACTCATCAGCATGAACCTGACCACCCTGCCCTTGTTTTTCATCATATAAAAAGACAGAATGACTGCAGTTCATACTCTGTGGCCAAGGTGTTCCACATTCTTCCTTGAAATGGCAGGAAGTCCTAACTTGATGAGGACTGGGACTAGACTCTGTCAGCAGCAGCTAAGTCTTACGTCCTTCTTGCTGAATGGGGCTAACGTTTCCCTGGCCCAAGTAGTAAATGAGGGTAAACACCTCTGTGTGCCTGATGCAGTTACCAGAAAACAGTTTTGTACAGCAGGAGAGCATCAGATGGATCTTCAATCTCATGTACTTCACTCATGAGCTCAAGGACTGTGGCAATTGCTGTCTGTGATTGGCTTTACACTCTGTTTCTCAATAGGCCATGCTTTAAGCTACGCTTCCCTCACATACATAGGCAAAGGGGGCTGCTAGGCAGCTCACAAGAGCTTTACAACATGGCCTACACCTCACCTTTTAGTGCCAATGGCATCCAGTTCGTCAATAAAGATGATGGAAGGAGCTTTTTCCTTGGCTAGAGCAAAAGCATCACGTACCAGCTTAGCTCCATCACCAATAAACATCTGCACAAGTTGTGGACCCGCAAGCTTCAGGAACGTAGCCTGGGAAGTGAAAGAGAATCTGTGCCTTGTTTCTCAGTAGGGTCAGTTCTGAGTACTACAAGAAGCTCTTAATTAAAACAAGCAAGCAAGCAAGCAGGCAGGCAGGCAAATTCCAGCCTTTGTAACAACAGTTTGTATGTACGACCCCTGGATGTGTTCTTACTCTTTTTCAGGCACTATGCTACAGCAGCACATGCTTTCAAAGGTTCCTTTTACCTTGGTCTGGGCAGCACATGCTCGAGCTAAAAGAGTCTTCCCTGTTCCTGGAGGCCCATACATAAGGACTCCTTTGGGCGGCTGAATACCCAAGTTTTCAAATTTCTCTTTATGATTCATTGGCAGGACAATGGCCTCCACGAGCTACAGCAAAAGAAAAATATTAATATGTAAAATGACTCTACTCCACAGAGCCAGGCTGCCTGCTTTGAGCTGAACTTCACAGAGTGTTGTCCTCAGTAGCACCAGAGACTAAAAGCATCACCTCTTGGATTTGTTTATCCAGCCCCCCGATGTCGCTGTACTGCTCTGTGGGTCTCTCATCCACTTCCATGGCTTTCACTCGTGAATCGTATTCAGTAGGTAGAGTCTCCAGGATCAAGTAAGAGTCTTTGTTCACCCCCTGTAAACAAAAGAAGTCCTTTGCTTTTAACAGGTCATTCAGATAGCAATTGCTAAACACTCAATAAAGGATGATTCACTAGAACTCAAAGATGCAGGAATAACCAGCTTTGAAACCACCACAGCTTGGCAAAGTGGACAATGCCACAGCTAAGCTAGCACATTTTACAAAAGAGAGGTCCAATTTACTTATGATACAAAAGATTTGTTTTAGAAAGCTTACTAGGTGATATCTAAATTTTTGGCATCTAATTGTATGTATAAAGACCCGTCTCCCTCAAACTACTTTTCTATACTACAAATATGACTGAACCATAGTATCTTTTTACCAAAATTTTAGAACAGAAATGGCCTTGGAGAAATCTGGACAGATTTGTCTCCTTTCTAAAGGGCAAGACATGCAATTTTCTGGCCAACATTACTCACCACTAGATCTCCAGGCTTCAACTTCTCAGCATCAACCAACCCAATAACAGGCAGGAAATATGTCTGTAAGAAAGAAATCAAAGTAAGACCAGCCCTACTAGGAGAAGGTCCTTTTTAGCACTCCTCGCACCTAGCTGGGCACATGAGACTTACCTGGCGCGTAGAGGTCTTGATTACAGCACACTTGCCCTTTCTCTGGGAATCCAGGTCAATGTTTGCTCCATCTTCCTCCTGGTCATTGGGGTCAACATCCAGCAGCTGAAAACCAGGCCGAGAGATTTCATGACAATGTAGCCTTAAGTTCATTAAGTTTTAAAACACTAGTACAAATCAACTCCCTTTTTTTAAAAAATAGAAAACTATCAGGATTTTTTTGGCCTGTCAGCAAAATTACTGAATTACAAAAAGAATGTGACATGGTAACAGAGCCACTGCTTTTCATATGCTGTGTCACACGTTTCAGAAGGCACGTACAAAATTACACATGACAAAGTCTACACTAAGCGAGGCCATGTCACCCTCTGATGGCTATGTTATGAACAGTAGGCAAGACCAAAGGAACAACCCAGACAAGAAGTGGGCAAGTGATGCACACTTCCAGGTCACAAACAGAATGAGCAGCAAAACCTGAATGTCCTGGCTCCAGGAGCTTAGCAGTTTGAGAATACACCATGTCTCAAATAACTGATGAGCTTCCCCCTGCCCTCCTCCCTCCCCACATGCATTGCGCACACTTCTCACATTGCTGCAGAAGAGCGCACCGCTCTCACCTCAATAACGTTAGAGACGAGGTATGGCAGGGTTTTGTTCACTTTAATCTTCTCACTGTTCTCTTTGATCTTGTCTTTCATGGCCTGAAGCTCATGGGTCACTCTCAGTACTTCGCTCTTCATGATCTGGAATCAGAAAGCAGAAGAAAAAGATAGGAATAATATCAGAAGACTAAGGCAAGATCAAATTGATACATTATTCTAAAAGTAAAACAGTTATAAAAACATAAGTCTGAGGGAACAGTGGGTATAAAGGGAAATGTAATATAAAAAGAAGAAAAGCCAGAAAATTAGCCAAAATTGGTTAGTCCAGTCCATTCTGGTCTCCAGCTAACCAACATCCCCAAGTAATTTCTTCCTAGTGCCACTGAGTAACCTCAGCCCGATCAATGCATCAGCTTACAGGGTTATGATGTGACCTAGATAAGGCAACTACGGTTTTTTTTTTTTAATATATATGGATACACAGATACTACACACACAGGAGCATGTCCACATGCATCCGTATACACACATATTTTAAAGATGTTTTGCTGAGTTTAAAGAATTGTGTGCTGGAACACTGATGCGATCATTTGCAGCAGGATAGAACAAACAGCCAGAAAAACCCTAAACTGTAAGCATCACAGTACAGAATCAAAGTAAACTGAAAGTATGAACAGGGAATGGCAGAACCGAAGCTTGTGTTTGCTGTGGGGCTAGCGGCACCTTTGCAAAGAGATGTACTATCGCTGCTTCCAGTGGCACAAAGAGAAACAGAGGTGCCATTTTTATAAAGGTATTGTTATGTTCGACAAGACCACACATGTCAAGACCTACATATGAGAAACAAACATATCAACTGCTTCTGTAGGGAAAAAATACTATTTGTTTTCCTTAAGAGCAAAACATTCAACATTGGAGTAATATCCAGTACTTTTTCCCCACAAAGGCAGCCAGGTCCTTTGGAAAACAATGGAATGTGGCCTCACAGGACAACTCAGGTTGAGAGGGACCTCAGGGGTTCTCTAGTTCAACCTCCTGCTCAAAGCAGAGTCAGCTGTGGGTTCACACCAAGTTGCTCAGGGCTCTTGAAAACTTCCAAGGATGGAGACTATACAATTTCTCTGGAACAACCTGTTCCACTGTCTGACTGCCCTCACAGCGACAAGGTCATCTTCACACTCCTGTGGAACCTCTCACTTTTTCATTTTATGACCAGTAATTTATGGTTTGAATTAACTTCGGCCTGGACTTTGATAAGATATAAAACCTTTCTACAGGAAAGAGAAACAAACTAAACATACATTAGTAGCATGTCAGAAAGCTCGAATTCCTACATCTCTCTATATAATTTTAACTTTTCTGGGGCTTTTACTACCAACTGTAAGGGAAAACACCTATAAGAAAAAGTTCTGCAGTCACCATCCAACAGTGAGTACATTTATACCCAAGACTAAGGCACCCTATACAGGTGTTTCTCAGTGCTGTCTGGCTGAAGCCCACATATGTTTTCCTCACTTTTCTGGTTAGTCACACAGTTTGAAAACACACAGTCTGTAATCCCCATGGGAGCCCCTGTAGCACTAAATGGTCTCAAAAGAACTGGTTACACCTACACTGGCTCACATGATTCTGTTTAATGGGAAATCCACTCTTCTCTAAAAAACTATCTTTTAAACTCTCGATGCCTAAGCATTATGTAACACAATTATACACAGGACAGAACTATTACAGGAAGCAATACAGAATATTTTACAAAAAATGCAAAGATTTAGAAATTTGATTTAATGCAGTCTGGAAACATTCAAGGAAAACCGCATGAAGGGAGGGTGCCCATAAACATTTCTGCCACCTCAGTTATGATGCTCTTACTATAAAACACAGAAGGCTGCTTTTACTCCTTACTCTATTCTGCAATTTAAAAATAAGAGGCACATTTATGTTTGTTGTCTTTAAAGAATAAGAAAGTATGTTAAAAAGTCAGAATTATTTGTAGAGCCTGAAGCAGCAGGATGAAGTTTCCCTGTAGAATTTATGAAATAATTTATCTAAATATTACTAACATTGGGCAGTAGAGACAAACTTATACTAAAGTCAGAAATGCTCTTTTATGTGAAACACATCTATCTCGGGAGAGGTCTACCCAGGTCTATCCTATTTACCATCTTTATGAATAACCTAGACGAGGGGATGGAGTGCACTCTCGTCATGTTTGCAGAGGAGATCAGTTTGGGGGGAACAGTCTCTGTGCTCAAGGGCAGGGCTGCAACTCAGAGGGACCTTGAGAGACTGGAGCAGTAGGCACACAGAAACTGTACAAAATTCAGAGACAAATGTAAAGCCCCGTACCTGGGAAGGAAGAGCACCATGCAGTGACAACTGGCTGGCTGGGGAGCAACACTGCAGAAAAGGACCTGGAGGTCCCTGTGGACAATACTGAACGTGAGCCAGCAATGTGTCCTGACAGCAAGGGAGGCAAACAGCATCAGGGGCTGTACTAACAGGAGTGTAGCCAGTAGGTGGAGTGGAGTGAAGTGATGATTCCCCTTGTTCCCCCTACTCAACACTTGCTAGGTCCTATCTAGAGCATTTTGGGCCCTCCATACAGCAAAGACATTGATAAACTGGACTGAGTTCAGCATAGGGCCACCACCATGGCCAGGGGCCTGGAGCACAGGCCCTGTGAGAAGTAGTTGAGGGAGCTAGAGAACTACTATGGAAGGCATCCAAAAGACAGAACCAGAGACTTCACAGCAATGCACAGTGGGCGGATGAGACAACAGACAAAGACCGAAACAAGAGACGTTCAGACTGTAAGTAAAGCAGATCTTTGTCGTCACGAGAGTTAAGCAGTGACACAGAACGCCCAGTGAAGTGGTACAACCTCTGTCTCTAAAAGCTTTCAAGATCCAACTGGATAAAGCCCTGAGCAGCCTGGGTTACAGCTGACCCTGCTTTGAGCAGGAGGTTCGACTACAGCTCTTCTCAAGTCCATTCCAACCTGAATTACCCCACGATCCTACCCGAGCCAGGCCATGAAACACTTCCCCCTCCCCTGTGCCTACGAGTGCTGGGAGGACTTGTGCACCTTTAGCTAAAGCATCCGAGGCTCTGCAGAACAACCATCCCCGGGTTCCTCGGGTCCTTGCTCTTTCAGTATTTCTTCCCTGCCCTCAAGCCTCACTAGTACTCAGTCTACCGTTCTCGATCTAGTTAACTGCATCTTATTTGGCATTGCCCTCGTCTCTGCCTCCACGGCCGTGCTAAGCCCGCCCCCGCCGAGCGCCAGCAGCACGGGGCTCCCGAGGCGGCCCCGCCGCAGGCAGACGGCCCGGCGCCGGCTCTCCGCGGCCCTCGGCCGCTACCTTGATCTCGCTGTCGAGCAGGCGCGTGCGCTGCACGATCTCCTCCGTGGACATCTTCAACACCTCCTCGCCGACGCCATCCTGCGGGGGCACAACGGCAGCGTCACTCTCGGCCCGACGCGCGCCTCTCCCCAACCCGGCACCCCCGCACGCGGCGGCGGCCCCCGACCCCTGTCTCCTACCTCGGACTCGTCCCACACCGACGCCATCTTTCGCCCAGCGAGCGAGCGCACCACGCGGCGGATTCTGGGAGGCAGATTCCGCGCTCTTCGCCTCGAGAGCAGGGCGCGGGACAGCGGCACAGGCGGCTCGGGGCTCCCGCGCCCCTGCTTCTTCCTCGGCGCTCTGCTGCGGCCACGGCTCCCCCCTCCTCCCTGCCCCCGCCACCCGGACAGCGGCCCGACCGATCTGCCGAATCTGCCGGCGGGGGCAGCGACGGGGAGACCGCCGCGCGGGTCACGTGCCACCGGCCAAATCTGCTGAGTGATGGCCCCGCCGCCATCTTGGTGCGGGGCAGGGGCGGGGGGCGGGGCC
>VZSC01008480.1:160971-188726 GCA_013398225.1 Steatornis caripensis | reverse complement strand
GGGCGGGGGGCGGGGCCGAGCGTTGCTGCCGCCCACGGCCCCGCCCAGGAAGGGCAGCCGCGCGGAGCCCGGTCGCGGAGGGGGGCGGGGCGCTCTGCCGGCGCTACCGTTTATTACCGTCCGTCCCCGTACAGAGCCGCGAGGGGAGGTCGCGGGGCAGGGCCACGCGGAGAGGGCACCGAGGACGTCCCCGCCGCCCAGCCCAGCCCAGCCCAGCCCAGCCCAGCCCAGCCCAGCCCAGCCGGGGCCGCCAGGCGCAGCCCGACGGCCCCAGCAGTGCAGGCCGAGACCCGCGGACGCTCAGACGTAGCCGGGCTTCACCGACAAGCGGCGGCAGTTGGGGCAGCCCCGGGTCCCGTTGGTCTGGAGGCACCTGCAAAGGGAGGAGGTCGTTTCAGAGGGGGCACTGTTCCCACTGCCCTTCTATACATTGACCACATACACAGGAAAACGCTCCCTCCCGGCCCGGGCAAAGGTTTGATCTCTTCTCCACCCGTTCCGTGGAGGCACTTCAGCAAGTTCCTCTACAACAGGAAGTTCCTGTACTGCCGGGGACCAACACGCAGAGCTCACTGGGCACCTCTCGCTGCCCCGTAGTCTGATCCTAATTTTGGTGTCACGGTGAGGCTGTGTTTTAAAATTCTTAGTTTATGGAATTAAGTGTTTTGTTACACTCATGTTTCTTCTAAAAATAAAATGATGGTACAGCTAACTTCTTTCATGGCAGTAGGACAATAACAGACTGAGCACCTTCACCTAAGTGCACCTCTAGACAAGAGTGAAAGCTGGGGGTGGGGGGCGGAGATTTAGAGCACAAATCCAAACCACCGCTGGGAGTGAAGAACTGATTCCCCATGAGGAATTAGACAAGAATCTGTCAACTGGGCTAAGCACCTACAAGGTGAGGATATCGGTGAGCAATCCTTCAGAGGACAGAAGTGGGAGGGGGATGGATATTACAGCTAAATCTCACTCTTCAAGGCCATAAGATTCATGACACTGCATTGGGATCCTGCAGGGCACAGGTAAGCTGGACAAAGACCTGGGGAACAACATGCATAAGACTGTCCTACTCTGGGCATGAACAGCTCTTTCCTGTGACTAATGCCATGATAAGGATCTTTAGTACTGCAAGCTCATTACTTTAAGTGGAAGAAGTGGGAGCAAGGCAGCGCCTGGAGCTGGTTGTTCTTCTCCCCAATGGACTCTCCACACATGCCACAGTACAGCTCCATCTCCTCCACACATTCATGGAACTTGACTACATGGTCACGCAATTCTCGCTGATGTCCCTTTGTGCGATAGATCCTTTCGCACAGGCAGTGGAGTTTCAGCAGACCAATCTGCATGTGAAGGGCAGAAAGATAAGTGAACAACAAGGTTAAGGCAGACCAGTAACAGGAGGAGTGGGAACTACTACAGCCCCATCAGCCAGCTAGGGAAACATCAGCACAGAAAGCTGCCCAAGGGATAGGATCAGTCACAAGGACATTTGGCCTCTCAGCACGTCCTGCCATTAACCGTACTTCTCTGTATCACAAAAGGTCACCGGTTTGAGGCACTCTGCAGCTCTTTCATCAAGATGGTTTTCCTGAGCTATCCATGACATACACTGCCTTTCACTTCCCTTTGCCTCCAACCAGGACACAGTTCAGATGCTGCTCAGGGCAGTAACATTTTTTGAGAAGAGACCCCTAGTCCTCTAGCTCTCTGCTTGTTTCATACCCCATTTTTACTGCTTTCCATTCCCCTTTGTTTATCCTTCTGTGACTCTTCCCTTGCTTTTGAGACACTGAAGATCATCTGTGCAACTGCCCGCAACTAAACACTTCGTAACAAAGCAAGTCCCAAGCATTGACTGGTTAATATGGACATGTTAATAAGCAATAACAAGTCTGGATACTTTAACGCTTGGCTTCTTAAGTTGCCCAACAGAAGACTACGGACAGTGCTGAAGAGAAGCTGTAGAATCCTACCTTGTTCCCTAGTCCCTCTGCCAGCTCCTGTGCCTTTTCAATGCTTTCCAGAGCCTGTGAATGGAGAGCATGCATCATCAGTTCTTAGTCTGATATATCAAAACCAGACTTGTGTAAATGCCTTATGGAAATCATTAAAAGAAAGAGGTAGAGAGGTACAGAGTAGAATGTGGATACACAAGCATCCCTGCAACTCCAGAGATGCAAGATAGCTGTCTGGCAGATTTCCCTCCCCTCACAAAAGTTCGTCTATAAGAAAAGCTTGGTTTCTGAAAGACCACAAATAACCCAAGAGCTACATTTCTGTTCCGGCCACACCATGCAAGTAGGGGTATGATGTTGGCAGAGGCTGGTGTTTCCGAGCAGAGCGGATATTTAAAGACTTATTTAAACTCAGTCACCAATGGTCATGAGAGTTTGGATGAAGCACAAGCAAAGCAAGCCTTTTCCCCATCCTACCTTACAGGCTCAATAACTGTCAGGCAACTCCAATTTCACTTGCACAAGAGGGGAGGAAAGGGATCAGCACTACCAACACACCATGTTCTTCCATTTTTTCCCAGCTGTTCATATATCCACTTTGTCCTACTTACACATGGTGTGACGTAGGAGCGTACTGCTATCCATCTTTTTCAATCTGAAGTATTTAGCATAGCAGCTGTTACACCAAATGAGTCCCTACTTTACCCTAGCTGTCAGTGTTCGTCACTGTTCTTATCATCAGTCTCTGTTTTCCAGAACTATCAAGATCTGCTTCAGATTTTTCCAAGGGGAAGAAGAGGTCTCCCTTGTGATGCAGTGTTTTTAAGGAGAAACATTATAAAATTTCTGCCCTATAATTTGGCATTACTGCTATTCTAGGAGAAGAGGATCGGATGAGATGAAAGAATGCACTTTGAATGCAGAGGAGATGGCATCAGACCTGTGGTGGCAGCAACAGCCAAGGATAAGGAACTTGCAGAAGAGGAAAGCAGGAACTGAAGGCTAGCAGGTAGAACATAACTGAGACCTGTGCCTAGGAAGAGTGACTGTGTACTGGAGAACCCTGAAATTTCTGACACATTTCTCTGTGTCACATCACAGGTTATATACCTCCGAAGCTTCTCTAGGAATTTGATGCCACGTTTGCCTGCAAAGCACATGGTGGAGCTGTAGAGCTGTCTAAACATCATCACTAGCCCAACAATGAGCTTGGTCATATAGCTAAAAAGTAGGCAGTGGAATCTATTTCAGAACACAAGCATAAGCTGATTGCCCTCAATGGCAGAAGTAAGCTTCCTTCCCTCATTCCTGGTTTCTCAGTGTAGTGTTTAAAGTCATTAGGACTGACTAATGAGACAATTCTGGAAGTTAGCAGTCTGACTCTGAATGGATGTTCAGACTGTTAGTAACAAATTCCTGTCTGAGACCATTTGGAGAAATGTGAATGTACAAGCAACAGACCCTCTTGGTAGAACTGAGTGGTACAGGTCTCTGTTGCGCTTTGATGGGCGTATGGTTCAGAAAAAGACTGTACGCTCTAATCTTGTCTAACAAACTTTGGTAGAAACAAGTTTGTAACTGACCTTGTCCAGCTCCTTCTGGATCATCCAGCACTTGGTCACTCCTAGCAGCACCTGGATCAAGCCCAGGCGGTTTCCAATCTCTGTCATGATGCTCATGGAGGAATCATACCGAGGAAAGGCTGTCTGCAGAAGCAGGGAGGAAAACACATGTTTTGCTATGGCACGCTTTTCACATTCTCTTGCTATCCCCTCTGTCCTTCCCGGCAAGAAAGAGCTGTACCTGCACGTCTTTGCGACTGCGATGGATATCTGCAAAGCACAGCAGACACAGTGCTTGCAGAGGCCGGTCACCATGCTGCAGGGCAATCTTCATGGACTCCTAAAATAAATTGTCTTTGGTCAGTGAAAGAGCTTGTTCCTGGTTCAAAACAGCAGGGCTGGGACTGTGCACTCCAGCCACTGAAAGGTCAGTATCAAAGAAATGGCACAGACTTTTTAAGGCGAATACAGCCTTGTTCAGATGTTCCCAACCAAGGGCCATTCAAAGACCCAAACTGTTGAGCCCCCCTGGGCTACTAAAACCATAGCTCTAAGATTGGGAGGCAGCAGGAAGACCTAGAGTCGAATGTGAATGCCATGGTATCTCTCTTCCTCCCAGTTCTGAGGCAAGGTCCCCTTGCAGAGACCTCTGCAAGCTCTGCCTGCACCCTATACCTCACAGCAGTCCATAGCATCTGCCAAGCGCCCCAGCTTCCGATAGGCCACTGCCATGTGATATTGGCTCATTGCACGGTACTTTAAGCTCCAGCCCTTTCCATAATCATTCACCAGTTCAGCTGCTTTACATGGGAAGAACAAGGCTTTCTCATAGTCCTGTAAGGCAGACAAGCAGAACAACAGCAGTTACAGCAAAAATAAAGCAAAGAAAACAAACCAACCATTTTTTATTTACTAATACTGCAACAGCTAGAAGATTTCTATACACCTTTCAACCTCTGCTGCTCCTTCTCCACGTGCCCTATTTCACTAGATGTTTTCCCTGGATACCAAACTGTAAAAGGTGGAATTGCAATATACTGAATTCATATTACTCTGGGTTCAGGACACTGGGGCAATGACACAGCAAATGGATTTTATATAGTATGTCATCAGCTTTACTCTGCAGGAACCATTTACCTTCCATAACCAAAGACTGGAAACTTTCTCTGCTCTTACATCATCTCTGCTTTCAACATGTACACTGAGCCCTCGTGTTCTCCATATGGTGAGTCAGGATCTCTTAAGAGGCTGGTTATCCATCATGGCAGGAAACAGGAACAAAAAAATCACGGCCTCACCACATCAACAGTAAGTAATGATACAACACATTTTCATTTTCAAGCATCTTTCTGCATTAAAAGTGTTTTAGAAATAAATCTTATTTTATAATAACTACATAAAACTATTATCTACATATCTAAAACCATTCACAAGTAAGTTACATGAGACTGCAAAAATGAAAAAGTCCTCATGTGTTTTAATTCTCCAAGATGCATGAAGGAAACCGCAAGTTTTTAAAATATCCTTTCTCCCTTCTTATTTCATACCTTAAAACTATCCAGTACAATGTTATTTTCTTTATTTTTGGTATTATGGGGGAAGTTTACTGAGACTTTTCAACACTTCAGTTGGTGACTCTCCCATTACTGACAAAAATCAAGACTTTGTGAGGAAAAACTATTTGTTGCTGTTTGTAATAGAAGTTGGAACTGGCAAATCACCCCATCCTCAAATCCTGCCTGGTTTTGCTCATATAAATAACTATTTGCCTGAAATAGCGGTAGAAAGAGATAGAGAATCCATTGAGTTCTGGCTGCCAGCCCTGTGTGCTGACAGTTCCTCCTCTGATGTGATCTTTGACACTAAGTTTGATCTTTTCAACACATAGGAATATTCACAGCTGCTTCTGCTGTGATATATAAACATTACACTAATCCTCCCATCCTTACTGTGAATGAGAGTACTCGATGACTTTACAGAGAAAAGATCTTAGCTTACAATGCTCTCTCAGGACTTGACTTTCTATAGCAAAGAAATAAGCTGAAATTCACACTATTTCCAGCTCTTTCCTGAATCCATAATGAGACAATGACCCTTCCATCCCTTAGGTTACTGCACCTTTATCTGGGCGTAGAAGTTCCCGAGGCTGCAGCAGACTCGACACTCCAGCATCTTGTCATCGTTGTTGTGTGCATAGCGCAAAGCTTTCTCAAAGCACTCCAAAGCCTTCTGGAAAATGCTGAGGCCCAAGAAGGCGTTGCCCATGCTGAGGCTCACCTGGCCATTCAGCTGCACGCTCACAGTGGTACCCTGCATGTTCAGGCACGTCTTACAGTAAGAGATTGTTTTCTGGAATTCACAGAGTTTCTCATTGCTGCGAGCCAGGTTTAGGTAGCTCTCTGTAAGGTAATCTGGGTCTTCCAGCTCCCGTGCTGTGTCAATCTGTACCACTGCGAACTTTAAGTAGAAAAGACAGAGTTTGTAAAAGTGTGTTGTTTATTTAAGTACATCTCAAACACCCACAGAGTAGCACCCTGTACTGGAGAAGTGGCTGATTTCTGAGCTGGGCAGAGAAGTCCAGCAGCATGGACTGAGAAGCATCATATACACTGAGGAGTTATCTGGTGGTTTAAAAGACCTGTCTAAAGAAACCTTACCCTCTCTCCACACAGTCTCTTGGGCAAGGAAGATGAACAAGGCTGGCAGTTAGTGGAAAAAAGCTGTTAAATGGCCCTACAGAGAAGCAGGTGAAACCGGAAACAGCTGGCACAATGCAGCTCAGTTTTCTTTCACTCAGTTTAATTTATTCTACTTTCTCTGGAATTCTTAAGATATTAAAGCATTTATTAATAAAAGAAAGTAAGCAAGCTACTTCTTTAACAATTTTATACTAACAAGTTGCAGTCTTGACAGTTTTTGTTCTATAACCATCAGAATTCATTGCATACAGTTCTCTTAAATGATTTAGAAGTCTTTTTGTTTTAGACTGCAAACTCTTATGAGCAGGGACTCTCTTCTGTGTTTTGTGATGATAAATAAATAAATATTTAGCAATTTTCTCAGAATGTGCTTTCATTAAGAGATCAGCAGTTAGGTTTATGGATAACAATTCCCAAGGGCACCAACTGCTCCCTTTTTGTATAACGGCAACATATAAAAATGTAAGCTACTAGAACATTTTACATTCCCCACAAAATAAAAGAAGAACCACCAACCATAACTTGCGTATGTTTGGGTATATACGTTCTCAGTTTTTTTAGCACTTTAGGAAAGCTGCTGTGTGGACCCAGTAATGTGCATTAGATCATGCTTTCCCACATTCCCTTGCCTTTGTACAAGTTCATAATTATTTCCTGATTGCCACAGCCTCTTTCCTTGGTATGAAGTAATTTTTCTCTCCAAAAGAGGTTAAGCATCATAACACTTCTTAAATTACAGTTAATTTCATGCCTTTAATTCTGATGCCTTTTCTCCTGTTATTTCCTCTCCCAATGATTTATTGCTAAAGTTCTTCCTCTATCTTTGATCACTCATGGTGTAAAAACTTCAGTTTGACTGAAGCCATTTTTCCTCCCTAACACTGGGAAGAACTAAAATTCACCTACTCGGACCCCACTTTCTGTTCTCTTCTCAGGTAACAACTTAAGGTTCAGGTATACTGAGCCCACTCCTTTGCCTGTTTCTTGTTTTCCATGAAGCCTTCAGCAGTTCCTTCAGGCACCTACATCTTACCTTTTTTGCTTCTTTCTTCCCTAATAAGTCTGTTCCACCTAATTCCACATCACTTATCAGAACTGTTTTTCTTCAAATGTTTTTAGAAAACATTTATACACTTATTAATACACTTAGAGTGTATTAATAACCCTCTTTTCTTCTTCACCCTAAGTATTTGGTTTTAAGATAGGGCTTTGACATGTGCATGGTATGACTAGTAAGATGTCCTCTCTGCTTAGCTCCCCCTTGCCACTCTAAACAGATCCACCAAAAACTTTTCAGTGAGATGTGGGCACCCCCTTCATGTTTTATGCTAAATGCTGACTGATACCAGTCTAGTAAGAGGCAACAAAAATGTCAGGACAAGAATATCAAGGCCCTTTAGCAAGACCCTATTTCAGGCTGGGATAGTTTCTTAAGACTATTACAACATCCTCTTGCCTTGTCTTCTAGATTCCTGAGTCACTCTCCCAAATGCTGCCTGCTGCTCTATATGCATCCTGTCACTTCTCAGATCCACACATCAGCTTTTTTTTGTTCATTTAATCAAACATGCTTATCCTCTTTCTCTTGAAATGTAACTTCAGCTTCTTTTCAACACCCTTCCAGCAAGTCCCACATCCTTTTTTGTATGCTGTCTTGACAATTGGGAGCTCTTGTCTGACCTCAACTGTCAGACCTCTCCTGGAATGTCTCTACCCTCTACCCACCCACCCAAAAACATCTTCTTTCTCTCTTTCCCCTCTTAATCAGCCCCCTTGCAAACAAATAATTATAATGAAAAACAATGTAAGATGTATATTAGATATCAAACAGCAGTTGAACAAGGTAACACATGTCTCCACAAGACTGCTGCTTATTCTGCAGAATCCACTTGGAGATCTCTTTTTACACTGACATAGACACTGTAAACAGCTTTAAGTGGAGCAAAGGTCCTGTTTTCATTCTTCTGAAGCCTGGTAACATGGTGTGCCTGTATGTGGGTAATAACTCAAGAAAGGTCCCCTGATTAACTGGAAAACCTCAATAACCTAGGAATCCTCAGGGGCCAGACCCAATGAAAAGTAGTATTCTGTGTATCTTGTGGGCTGGAGCTATTTGGTCACCACAGTGAT
This sequence comes from Steatornis caripensis, assembly GCA_013398225.1. Classification (NCBI taxonomy): domain Eukaryota; kingdom Metazoa; phylum Chordata; class Aves; order Caprimulgiformes; family Steatornithidae; genus Steatornis; species Steatornis caripensis. The sequence continues at coordinate 180,377 of VZSC01008480.1, read as the reverse complement.
TACAGCAGCCCGCAATATGCACTCAATAGCTGTTACGTTCTACTATATACAAAATAAACCCCCCGATTTCACATTCTAATCTCCAGCCACTCTCTGTAGTAGGTGCGACACAATGGCATGCATTCGTCTCCTGTTCGCCTTACCTTCAGCATATCTTTGTATCTCCCCATCTCTGCATGAGCAGTGATGAGGCAACCCAAAACCCGAAACCTGCCAGCAGGATCCGCAGACTTCTCCAAAACCCTCATCCAGACTTGCAGGGCCTTTTCAGTCCGATTAGACTGGTAAAGATGGAGTCCTTTCTCTATCTGTTGCTTTGTCTGGTCCTGACCCATCTCCCATGCATTAAAAAGCCTCATATACTAACCTCTAAGGACAGCAAAAAGGAATTGCATAGAAAAGAACACAACATAAAATGCCCTAATACAGGAGGGCAGGTTGTGTGCTCAGAAGGCTTGGAGCCATAAAAGCCCAGCCATGTCAGGGGGCTGGAGTTGTGGTAGGCAATGGCAAGAAGTGGTTGCTCAGCACTGAAGGCAGAATCCCAAATCCACTAGGCAAAACATCTTTCTCGCTAGGGCTCCATCAGTGCATTTGCCTGTCCAATCCCATAAACAAAGAGAAAAAGCACAACAGGGAGAGTAAGGGAAAAATCTCAAGCAACAGGAGTGAAACTCAATCTAAGCAGCCAGTGCTGGTCTCCCCCTCATTGGCTACAGCTGTGCCTGCCAGTCCGCCTCACATGGCTCCCAGGAATGCCAGGCAGGCTCCTCAGCTCCCAAGGTCACAGCGAGCCAACTGCCCACCCCTGCCCGCCAGTATGCAGCTTATAAATACCCAAGGGAGAGACAATCAGCTACAGTCTCAGTGATGTCTCAGTTGTCTTTTTCCTCTCTTTCTGGCCATTCCCTTTTACAAGCACTGGTGGTGGGCAAGCCTGGGAGGTAGCAGCCTCAGCTAGGATAGCAGCTTTAGGAACAATACATGCCTTAAAAAGTGAGGTATGAACTAGAAGGCTCCAGCACATACACATGTGTGGTATTATGCTTGCAACAATGTGCCTGATACTTTGCCAGGCACAAAATTCAGCCTCCTTTTTGAGGACCTCAGCCAGCAATATAGACTGATTACGTGGACAAAGGTCAGCTCTGTCACTGATTTGCTGCGAATATGGCACTGAGTTCATCATTTCAGGGACAACATGAAGCTAACCATCCTGAAAAACTTTGTTCATAACTGACTTCCTTACTGCTATCAGATACCTGTAACAGTCCTCTAAGAGTTTTCAAGAGAATTTGTCAAAGGCACTGCTGAAGTTCTGCATCCAGAACCTGCTGATCTTTTGTGATGAATGACGGTAATCATCCTAAACAACAGATTTCTGCATCTTCTGATTGCGTAAGAGGATTGTTAGCCCAATTAGAAGATAGCTTTAACCCTCATACACACTTTTGAATAAAGTTAGACTGGTTCCTCTAGGAGTCAAGTTTCGTACCCCCACTGATGTGCTGCATTTTTAACAGGCCCAGTCTTGATTATCTACAAATTTACTCTGTTCTTCATAAGAAGAAACACCAAACTTGGGCGCAGCGGCAGGGAATACCTCAGAGAAGTCTAACATTTTTCAGATACAGAAGTCCCAGACATCTCTTTTGCGATCCTTTTACAGGCCAAAGAGAAGAAATGGCAATTCAGAGTTTTAACAACAGCTCTACATGCAGAAGCAGGCATGTCTCCATCTGCCCCCTGCTTCTATGCGAATTTGGTGGCAGCTCTTCCCCCAAGCAAAGGCAAATACCGATAAGAGTCATTTCATGGGCCACCAGTTGTACCATCTTGGCCTGTGTCATGGCTGCCTAAGGAAACACAAACCCAAGGGAGCCTTCCTGAGGTAATATCCCTAAGGAAAGCAGGACACAAAAGAATAAGGAACTGCAGCCTATCCAGGGGCTTTACATTACAGCAGTCATGATCTTAAGAGATTCCACCCGTACCTTTATTCAAAATTTCCTAAGAAAAGCATTTTAAATGGTAGAAAAGTCTTGCTACAATCAGACTGATTCTCTTTTGGGAGCTTATATACTCTGATATTTGCAATATTTAATTTAGCATTGTTTTTCAGTAATGTGCTAGATGATGTTTCAGCATAGACTCTGTACTCTGAAATTTTGGGAGTAGAAACTGTGGGAAAATCTACAGAAGCCTGAAGAAAAGTAATGCTGAGGCATAGCTGGTTAATGTGCAAAAATCACTTCAGCAACACTGTTGAAATTATTATCTAGGTATTTTAGAGATTTTAAGGCTTCCATAAAAGTCTGATTTGGAATTAAAAATAGTCTCTCCTCCCTGCAGTAATTCTTACATGTCTCTCTGGAGGTGGGTGGTGGGATGGACACAAGATGCAGGCCAGTCCCCATGGAAAGCACTGATAATGGTGAGGCCATCAGATTTCTGGACCTGGTGAAGTTAAGAGCCCAGGAACTGCAACCATTGAAGTCCGCTACATAAAAATAATCAAGCCAGGACTCAAGAAGGGGGAAAACAAGAATCACACTGTTCTTTGCTGGAGCAGACCACTTTTCAAAATCAACCTTCCACAAGTAACCTGCCTGTAACTCAAACTCATCCTGATGCTTTTGGACCACTTCACCAAAGCACTGCTGCCCTCAGAATTCACTCTCATATCCCACAAAGAATAGGCAAAGTGAGAAGAGAATGTCTTGCAGTCTGGTAAAACCCATGAAAGGAAATTATCTGTGCTGCATTTTGTTGATCACACTGTACTTCGTTGCTTTTGAGTTCTCCTATGAAACAGTGCTTTAGTCTCTTAAGAATCAACTCACAACTCATCTGCTGAGATAAAAACTTACCCTAGTAAAATAAGGCCTAGAAACATCAAGCTCAAATTGGTAATTTTCAAAAAACAGAAACATACTCTGATACGGAACATACCACTCTGAGTCCAGCGTGGGTGCCTAAGCAAGGAGGAGTAAATGGGTAGAATCACCAAGACACTGACTACCTGTGCTGCTTTGAGAAAGTAGTGGCAGAGTGATCATAGTCTGTGGCTCATGATTGCTCTAGTTTCATACAAGATTCCAGGTATGGCTTCTACAGTAAATGATCCACAGTTTCTTCTCAGGAACTGCAAATAAGTAAGCCTGCAAGGTGCATGGAAACACTAAATGGAGAAATCTCACCTGTCACGCAATGTAGCTAAACACGCAGTCACTTCTTCAGAGTGACCACACTGAGCTGCTTGTCCTCCTCCCCGCTGCTCTTCATAATGTATCCCTGGTGACTCCTGGCCATGTAAAGACAGCAGAACACGGCTGGTAAAGTCAGGAAGACTGGAGACTGGAGTCAAAACAAGTAGTGAAAGGTGGAGGTAGATGTCAGAAGAAAAAAAAATTCTAAACCATTCAGTATCAGGACAATCTACAGGTTTGTGTACTCCCTATTGATGCTGATAAACTAACAACCCATGTGAAATGCTGATTATTTTCAGAGATTAACATACTGGCTCTTATTTATAGTTTAATTGTCTACTGACTGGTGGCTGCCTTTTAAATTAAAGAAAAAAACCTTAAAAAAAAAAGCTACCTACACAGAGGGATCTAGTATCAGTTCCGTAAGATGTAACTGACAGAACTTTGATTGCGTAAGACGAGGCTAGCCAACTTTTCGCAGAAGCAGGAATCTTCCACCCCACCTAAACAAACCCTTTTTCCAATTCAATTGTTTCTCTCCATCCTTCACCTCAGACATAGCTGAACTGAAATCTTTCCAGCCTCCTCTCTCAACAGCTGCAAATTAACTGCAGGGATCCCAGCATACTCTGCAACAGGTGGCTCAGTGCCTCACTTCGCAATTGGTGCGGTACAGGGAAAGGAATGCAACACAGAATTCTCATGCTTGCAAGCGCTCTCAGATTTACAGTCATGTAGGAAGTAATGGGGTGAAACAGAGTATGCCAGATAAGAGGAAAAGGACACAGAGGAGAAACACACCTCCCCTAAAAATGCTTGCAGTCTCTGAGATGCAAGAGAGCAGAAGGAAGGAGTAACACTACTGAATTACAGGAGCTTTCAGAAACGTGGCAAAGTCATGGCCATTGTGGTACTTTCCTTCTGAGAGAGGCAATATTAATGTCAAACTTGCGGCAAGTTTCTAAATGAATTATACTTTGCCTACACCAAATATTTATTTTTTTACAACTAATTTTATTTCTAATCATTAACATATCACAAGCAAAGCAGGTAACTTTCACTTATCACAAAAGCTGAGATGGTAAGTATTCCCAACCCATCTGCGATTTCCCTGTGCAGTATTTCCAGGACCAGGAACACTGGGGACTGCAGATACCTTCATACTGCAGAACCAGGACAGGTTCAGTAAGCTTGGCTGTGTTCCTGGAAGGCAGTGGTGCGTATGCAGCTCGTAGGAGTAGTATGAGCCGGTGCCTGTCTAATCCCACACACCACCACACACACGTGCTGTTCCTATATAGCTGAAGTCTGGTGTTATGCCGAAGGTATTTAGCCCTTGAAACACCATGAAGCACAGTGCATGGAGAAAGGCTACACAGCACCCATTCTGTGAGGCTGGATATGCCCATGCCTCACTCCTCAGTGTATCACATATTTGCATTATCCAAGATTCTCAGCTTTTCTGTATCTCATGTCTAAAGGGGACTTGGCTGCCAAGTGATACAAAATGGAGGCTAACCAACCAAAAAACCTTTTCCATTTCTACTCAAAGCAGCTCATCTACATAGATCTAAAAATCCAGGGCTATATTGTACATCCAGAAGTGGTATTGGGCCATGAAAATTTTTGTGGCTCACAGCTAAGAAACTGGAAGACAGTTCTCTTATCTCTCTCATCCTCCCACACTTGGACCCAAAGATAACCTCAAGTTTAAGACACAAATACAACACACAAGGACTCTTCTCAAACAGTTTAATAGCAAATAAACAAAGGAAGGTACCACACTTGGCATATACAAAATGACTTGTTGTCGGTGTGTCTGTGCAATTAAAACAGCTTTAAGTTGCCCTTTAGGACAAAAAGAAAAAAAACACACACACAAAAGGAAGAAAATTCCTTTAACACATACTCGCTCGTTCCAAACTTGTAACAAATTTTTTCATTTTTAAATCCACTACACAAACTCTTCGATCAGATCAGGAAAGCAACATGTGCTCCTCTGCATTTTAAACCATTAAAGTAAAATCCGTAATTCTCTACAGAGTACAACACAATTTCACACAAAAAGACATTTTGTTTTGCAAATCAAAACAAGAAAAAAAAAGGAACAGCTCAAACAAGGTAAAGAAAAGCATTTCTACGACTGAACCACGACTTTGAGTTGATTAAATCCCGTTACTGCAGAACAGACTCTACATTTGGTCATAGTGGCAATTTGTTTTCTTGTCACATTGTGATCACTTTACATTGTTTTCTAGTAGAAAAGGCAAAAAACTGTACAAAACCCCTAGTGTTAAATACAATGTTTGTACCAATAAAAAAGCCCACAGGTTTGTCTCCAAAATGTAAATTTTCTTTTTAAATTATTCACAAAAAGCAGCCAAAAATCAGAAAGGCAGCTGCTGCTCCACTGTCTCAAATCCATTAAAACCACCACAGAACAATTAAAACAACCAAAGGAAGAAAAGGAAAGAAGAAAGGAAAGAAACATCCAACGTTTGGCATTTTGGTTTTCTTCAGATATTTTTCCACAGGTTTCCCCAAAGTTCCTTATGGAACCAAATGCACATGTACAGAAGCGTATTGGCAGTTACTCGATACACTGCAGGGTATCAGTGCCCCCACTGACACACAGCCCTGTGCATTCAGACTGTGGGACTAACAGCAGCCAGCCCACAACCCTACCTTCCAAATAAACAAGCCTCTACCCTTTTTTTATCCAGCCTCACGCTTCACTCCCAGGTATATGTACCATATCCAAACATGTTCTGTCTTACAAGCAGATTCAGGACTGTCTACACAAGTCTAACCAATATGTATTAAGAATACAGTCTCCTCAGCCAACTCAGGAGTAGGATAGAAAAAAATCCTTTTGCATCTTTGCATTACCCCAATCAAACATGATTTGTTTTCTCAGCAAAACCCCTTCTCCTGGGATTTCGTTTCACATTATTTGCTACTGTTAAGATACCTACACTAGCTTGCTGCTTCTTCTGACTGAAACTTCATCACAGGACACACTATTCAGGTGCCTTCATCTAGAAGCTACATCCTAGTTTCTAGCTGTGCAGATGGTATGTAGGGTAGGGGGCAGCCTGCTCCCTAGAAAGCAGTAACCTGTTCTAGTTCATCCTGCAAGCCAGAAAAACTGCTTAGCTCGTTACCCAATTAAAAACTAAACAAAAACTAAAAAATCTCCGTAGAGATTCCCCAGCTAAGGTCCCTTGAAGAGAGAGCTGGGGATGGTACCCTGTTCAGGTAACAGCTTCAGAGGCTGTTGTATTGTGCTTGTCGCTTGGGAAAAGAGCCAGCAGTTGTACGATCAGGTTTACAAATGCTTTCTCTGGGAGATTTCAAACACTTCATTTCAAGAGCTAACCTAGATCCTTCCAGGATCCTGCCACCAAGGTCTGACTGATGGTATTAAACTGGGGCTGGACTTCACAAAAATGTGCCCTGAATTATACAAAATGCTCATAAAGTGTTTCAAAGGAGCCCTAGCTTCATATAACTTTGGAAAAAGAAATACTGCAAAGTTCCCACATCTTCCTGCTCCCCTATCCCATTCCACCCATATTTCCACTACAGGTACACTCCGCAACCAAGCCCCCTGGAAGCCTCTGACAGCACTGGAGATGGAACAAGGTCCACGTGCTCTGTCAGGCAGACAGTCTAAGTGCACAGGTAGTTGCCCTCGGGTGGCTTCTGATCAGATATTTGTCATATCAAAAACACCAATTTAAAGGATAGCTTTGAAACCCATTAAATTGCTCAGTTTTTGCACAAACTATAGAAAACAGAGAGGTGAAGGTGATATATACGAGGGTGTGAAGAAAACAGCAGGAAACATGCAAAACATTTCTGGGTACTATCTTAATTTGAAAGATTAAAACAAAAACATCACATTTTGCTGAGGAGATTGTAGTTACAAAAAACCCAAGCATGCTGGGGCTTAGCAAAATGCAACATCAACTTTGATCAAATTTTCACTGCAGACTGATAATCGCACAGGGAAGCAGGGGAAAAAATAAAAATAATTTCAAAAAAATCAATAAATGCCAGGGCAAAAATGTAGCTACAATCAGAAGAAAGTGTAATTCAAGTGTTTTCTGCTGATGCCACTCAAGTCACAAGTTTGAACTCATAAAAACAAATGCTGTCTCCTCAAGCACAGAAACCAGATCAGCAAAATGTGACTAGGAAGTCTCCTGAAAGATTAAGTCACACCATATAACTGACTTTTTCTTCAAAACTGTATTTTTAAAACTAAGCACACAGGAAAAAACTAAGCCTAGGAAGTGATTTGCTGTATGTTCACAGAAATACAAATACTCCACAAGGTATGCTAGCAAGGCTGCTCTGAAGACAATTACAAAGAATCATTCACAAAATCAAGTGGTTATCTTACGAAGGTCTAGAAAAATAGAAATTCTTTTATATTCAAATGCAAGTTTAAATATTCCCCTTCAGCAGTCTTTCTAGCAAAACCAATTTGGCAGCACAAAAAAAAAAAGAAAGAAACAAACGTAATAAAAATACACATCAGCATCAAAGGTCAACACAAGGTCAAAGGTGAGAGTTCAAGCATCAGAGAAGCTGAAGAGACAAGGATTTGGACGATGTACTTGAACGCCACATCGACATGCTTTAGGCACAACGATGAACAAACGGCAGGAATCTAGAAAAAAAACAAACCAGAAAGAGGGAGACCCACTGAGTTACACAGAGCAGTACATCCAAACACAGAGAGAGAGAGAACAAGAATGGGCACTGTACAATGAGATCTCCTGGGGAAGGGAGTTGACAGGGAAGGGCAGCACATGCCAACGATGGACAAGTAAAAGTCAAAGTACATGAAGGACACCGAGTAAACATCAAACTGCCAGAAATCAAATGGAAGCAGAGGCCTGGATTTCCCTCTCAACACCCACTCTGTGGAGCTCTCCGCAGCCTAGTGACACATTAATTAGCATGCATTCACCCTGCCCTATGCCCAGTGTCTCCACTAGCTCTGTTTAGGAGAACAGAGCAAGCTCCCTCCCCAGGAGACTGACTCAAAAAAAATATGACTCCAGGGCTAACATTTGCCCACAGAGACTTGAGACCACGAGAGACAAGACAGAGGACACAAGGGATTCACAGGTGGTTTGACAGTTGAGACTTTTCCTGCATCCTAATATGGGAAGTTCTTAGGCAGTGGTAGCCCAGGAAATCCATGTTCTTTCCTTCAGCTACCGTCCCTTCTCATTCCCTAGGAGCCCATGACACTGGGGGTGGGTGATTTGGAACTGGGGGGAGGAAGATTATACAAGACAAATCAGCGGCACCAAAAACGCCACACATTAGAGATGAATTCCTTAAGACTTGACTGCAAGTTAAGACTTGTCCTAGCTGAGCACTTTCTCTACCATTAGACCTGCACAGGGATTTTCCATTCCCAACCTTTTTTTATGAACAGCCCCCAGCTCCCTGTCTTCGTGAGGAGGGGATTCTGGGCTCTGAGAAGCTCTACAGTCACTGTTGCCAGTTTTATGAGAGTTTGCAAATAAAATAATTCTTATATTAAGTGATATAAATACCTTTGTTTCCTCCTCTGAGCTTGTGAACTGCATGAGACAACATTTTGGGAAGGATGTGGGAGGTAGGGGAGAGAGGAAACAAGTTTTTTCTTTCTAATTCCTCCCTCCCCACCCCAACTCCGCTTTATTTCCTGTTTGTGGTCTTATTCTTCAGCACATCTCAAAGCTGTTGGTTACAGACTAGCGCAAGGCGAGACTTGCATATTATCTTACAGCATTTATAGCACGTATGAGAATAGCAAGTGTTGCATTCTAGTTCCAAAGCAACAAGAAGCATGTTGTCCACTAAACCTGCAACACTTCACTTACTAGAACTGCTGAGATTAATTTGCTCTTCATACTTTCCAGTTTAGAGATAGAACTTTGCATGGAGTTTAAACCAACTCCAGCAAACAGAGTACAACGCAACTCTTGCAGTTATTTCTATAGTTCTAGAAATAATTAGTTTGCAGATAGCTGTAATGTTTCAGTCCTAAACCAGAAAGGCAAATTCATCATGAACTGAGGCACGAGAAACGAGGGACACGGAATCAAGTGACATCTAAGCATGCACCATAGAAATTCGTGTGATTTGTTTGGGGTTTTTTTGATAGAAATTTTCAAATATTTCACTCAGCAATTTTGAGGGGAAAGGCTAAGTTTCGTTAAAGCCCTAAGGAAGGAATGGTCTACAAGAGCAGAGCCATGAGATGCCGGATAAGAACTTAATGACTTGGGGAAAGTTATTCCAGTTTGTCCTTGTTTTATTCTCACAACTGTGATAATTCTGCCTTCTGTGTTTTATATTATGTGGTAGGTTTGCTCAGGGATGTATAAGATCCTTATGTTTAAGTGTCTGCAACAAGAAGCTCTCAAAGCATTTTATGTGTTCATAGTGTCACCCTTCATTTGCAATTTGCTTTATCCAAGTTGCTTTTAGGTATTTCCAAATGAAATAGGAACAATTTCCTTCTGCTTGGCTGTTCTTCCCTAACTCACAACCATTAACAAGAAGAAACACTTTAGGTAATTCTATTATGCAAGCAAGATCTATCATGCTATGTGGCCTTCAGTACTCAGATGAAAAGCTTCTTCCTTATAGATGTATTTGCCAGTGAGAAATTTTCTAAGATCTCTGTTTTCCAGATAGTAATGCCCACAGCTAGTAAACTGCCTCATTATTAAAATATAAAGAAATATTCACCATCATTGTCTCAGGTACTTTTGAAAAATTCCAATCCTCATTCTGCTTAGAATTAAAATTTAATCACTACATATCAAAGGCATTTTCTAATAATGCAAGCTTTATACTACTGGACTGTTCATTACCTTGGGGACTGAAGAATCTATGATTTTGAATATTATAGTACTTGATACTAAGTAGCATCAACTAAGACTTCAATTGTTCATAATACTTTATTACAGCATATCTAGTAAAATCAAATGTCTTCTGAAAAAAAAAAAATCTATGAAGTAGACCATTTCCACCTTCTTTCTAAAAATATCTAAGTACTTCCTGGTGGCACATGACATGGAATTCCATCTCATCAGAAGTCCTAGTAGCTTTTGTTGTAGAAAATTCAGATTCTTTGATTTATAAGCATACAGAACACTTTGTCAATGTGGCTACTTAAGCCAAGACTTCTACGGTTTATTTGAACTCAACCAACTCTTATCCTACTATTCAGGAAATAAAGCATTTGACACTGATGTGATCTGCACTTGAACGAGAGCATGATAGGTATTAAAAATAAGATAAAATTAAAAGCCTCAAGTATCAAAAATCCCAGACTTTCCTGACAATAACTGAGGAATAAAACTGGCTTAGGAGTGGAAGGCATGAGCAGCCTAAATCTCCAGAGTCAGCAGCAGCCACCAGACAGACACAGAAACGTTGACTTTACCTGATCAGTTCTGTTATCAGAAAAAGAATCTGCCCAAGTCACAAACTTGATATATTTATTAACTTTGGCAACATATACATTGATACACCAAGAAAGGCAAATCTGAAACAAATACACAAAAAGGACAACATCTTCAGCTGGTGAATATGTATGCAGATCTACTGAAGGGAGCAGAACTGCATTGATCCAAACCATCTGAGGATCACATCTTTTAAAATTTAACCTGCATAGATTTTTTTTCTTTTTCTTTTTGGCAATACTTATAGTTATGCCGGTAAGGCACAAGAGCTAGCCCAAGTTAGATGTCTTAAGGTGATTATGTTTGGGAGGAGTCACTGATCAAAGTAAGCCACAGTATATTCTGGTGAATCTCCTAAAGTCAACAGAGTTGCATCTATTTGCAACAATGCCAAGCTTGATCCATAAGTTACACTACTGATGACACACTACAGGATGCAGAAGCTAAAATATCTAATTTTGGGCAACTGAAATGACTAGTAAAGAGACCAAAGCATCAAGTTAAAAGAAAAACAGAACAAAGGTCTCATAGTACAGTGGGGTACGGTACAAAGAAGGTAAGAGTGACTGTAGAGACCCCAGAGCACAGTGCTCTCCTCCACTGGTTCACAGCGTTCATCCTTCCCATTTAGCAGTTGTTGGGCTGCAAACAGGCCACTGAAAATCAGTAGTTTCAATCATGCACATCATTATGTGTGTAAAACAATCACATTCAGGATTCTACAAAACCCTGGCCTTTTTTTCCAGTGAAATAATTTAGGTAATAAATATTCTCCACCCTGGAGCGGTATAAAACTTCTATAAAAATAGAAACAACATTCTTGGTTACAGCAGGTTGCACTTGGAGCAGTTGCTCCCAACTATGTGTTGGGTTTTTTTCCTTTTTTTTTTTCTTTTTTTGAAAAGTATATTATTTATAAAAAAAAATCCCATTACCACCCTGGAGGCCTTCACACTCCAACACTCTTTTCTCAGAAAACCAGGACACATCTTTCCCATCGTGCAGAATTCAAGTGTACATGGTTCACTTAAGTGTATGCTTACGTTTCTAGAGAGATTCAAATAATTAACATAGAAGGGTACCACATGCCAGCATAACTGGGAAATTTGGCAATCTGGCCTTTGAACCTTTGCCACCACAAAAAAAAATCTGAGTAATATTGATATATTTACCTGTCTGACATCAATATAGATCGGCATCAGCTAACTTTGATTTTCAATTAAGAATGGAAAGGGCTGCTCTTGCATGCTACAGGTCAGGCCTTGTACTTTTGAGGTTTGAGATCCCAGGGGACCCAGTCCCTAGGAATGCCCGACATTCCCAACATACCACAGCACAGGGGTGCAGATTCTGAAGGTGATCTCAGCTTTGACGGGTTTAGTGCTCCTCCTGCTGGAGGAGAACAGAAAGTCCCAACCCTACATCTGACCCACACACTCCTCATTTAGCAGATGGCTCCCAGATTGCAGTCTTAGCTGGTGTCCTGGGAAACAGCATCACGAAACAGGAATAAAAAGCAAACAAGGAAAATGAGAAAATATGAGGTAAATGGAACTTCTGTTAAAGATGCACAGAAATTGTAAACTTCCTCTTCTGACAGAGGTGGATTTTGGTGGTTATTAAAACGGGACTTGACTCTGATTTCTTAAAACTCAGGCCAGAGTGTCAAAAGTCCTTTGAGCCCCCTAAAACCAGTGTGTAACAAAGGCCCTTAGCAATGCATTAGCAATTTCACAAGTGTGCAGAAAAACTGTGTGTTCATTGAAGGGGTGTGTTCAATTTTCCTTCAATATAGAAGATAACAGCTGGTACCAAAATGCAGAATAAGATTGAATGGCTCAATGCTCTGCTCTGGTTCCACAGCTCCTGTGTTAGCTTGTTTTGCAATGGTACACACCACCTTAAAGGAAAACTGCAGTATAAAGAAACACCTAACTACTGGACCAAATCACTGCACAAATTGTTGTGGTTTTGGTTTTCTTTTTTAAAAAAAACAAAAAACAGGAAGTTATCTTTGCAACAGAGTTAAGACTGAGAAATCAAATCCTATGAGAGCATGTATGAAAGGAGCCTGAAGAGCTGTGTTAGGGTAACTCCAGGCTTTGTATCTCAATTTAACAGTCATTTTAATAGAAATAAACAGCACTTACATTATGCTTATCAGAATGAATTCAAAGTAATACTCTGCAAAAAAGACATTATTCCATAGAAATGGGGAATGTGATGAACTGTTAAGAAGAAAAATTGTCAAAAAAATCTGCAGGTTACAAGGGATCAAGTGTTTCTTGTTTCCAGCCCCAGAGGCATTCATTTAGACTAAGCTGTCTCTCTATATACCTTTCTACAAAACCTAGCTAAAGTACATAGGGTAAGTTTTCTTAAATATGGAGAAATTCACTGCATCTCATTAATATTCAACTGTAAATGGACAGTGAAATTTTCTGGGCAGGGACATTATCTAACAATTTTATAAAGTGCTGTGTACATTCACAATGCTATATAAACACTACTTTATATACAGAAAAAAAATCACTGCAGTTTTCCTTTGGCTTGTTAATGTGTTCACCCTTTTAGCCTGTCTCCTGCTTTAAAGATGATTTACTAAATCCCCACCGTATCATACAGTTAAGGAAATTTCAAAGAGTGGATGGGGCATAACAAAGGCTACATGGAGTCTGTTCTTTGCTCACCCAAGCTTGGATGGACCCAGTTCTCCTTCCCCATCTTTGTTTTCATCAACTGTTCTGTGTTATTTCTGGTTTCCCTTCCGCTCTCCTCCATGGCAGTGTGGTGTCAGTTCTGCTTCCCCTTCTCCTCTCTACCCCAAGGCAGTGTGGTGTCAGTTTCTGCTGCTCCCTTTAACCTTACCTCCCCACCCCCAAGGAGCTGGCATTGGTCCTTCTCAACACACACTGGTTACAAACACAGCAAACTTCAAATAAGGGGGGGAAAAAAAGAAAACCCTCAGCGATATGGCACCTAAACTCCAAAGTAAAACACTGGAAACAAAAGCACAAACTTGTCCTCCATCCAAAGTGGGATTCTCAGCAGAGGCTGCAGTTGAATCTTCAGGGGAAGATGCGCCAGATAGAAGGCATGATCAGCTTCCAGGACTGTAAAAACACAGCCTTAGGGCTTCGAATCACTAAGTGCGCTCCTCTCCAACTTACCAGAAGATCCTTCTCACTCCAGTCCCGTAGGGGCGGGGTGCTCAGTATGGCTTGCTGTCATTCTTAGAGCGCTTGAGCTGTACTTTCAGACGCTTCATGCCAATCTGAAAGCCATTCATTGACTGAATGGCAGCCTGTGCGGAGACAGGATTGTCGTAACTTACAAAACCTGAAGAAAGGAAAATATATAATTACACCATGCCAAAGCTGTCCAGAACAGCTACTCACCATTGGAAATGCAGGTACTCACAAAGTAAGAGAGGCTTGCATGACATGCCATTTTCAGAAGGTCACAACTGTTTTAGACTCTTTATAAAAACTTCTCACTGAGGGCTCTCAAGACATAGCATTGCTTTCTGACATATGGAACTTTGACCAAAAGATATACAAAGCTCAGAAAATAAAAATAACATTTTCTAGTCTTCAAAAAAAAAAAAAAGAGTACTGCTGTTTATTTTATAAGAACTCATACCTGGGAAAAAAACAAATCTGGAAAATGTTAATCTATATATGAATGCTCATTAAATATACAAGACTGAAATCACCCTCTTGGCCTTATGGGAGTAGATGTGTTTGGAGTGAAGTAGCTGTCAAGACAGTGTGGCACTTGTACCACTTTTCTGTTTAGGTTTCTCTCAGATGAAAAGAAAAGTTGTGTATCATTGCAGGGAAAGAGTATTCTCAAAATAAACATCTCTAGGGTTTTGAAAGAACTCGTTTTAAGTAACTCCAGTCAATGGCTGGCATCACTACCTGGGGAGATCTTTCCATATGCAGGTGTTAACAGTCTGATGCTAAGCATATTTTTGTGTTCTCACAAAGCATCAGATTGTCACATCTTTTGGCTCAAATACTAAAAAAATATGGGATATTGTATAGGCACAAAGCTATCCAAACTACAGAGAAAGGCTCACTTCTATTCCATCACAAGAAATCTCCATCTATCAAAATAGTCACAAGAGCTTACAGTATTACAAAAATGCTACAACCACATGCACTGTTGTTTCAAAGTGAGGAAAATAAAACCATGAATCTTTCAGTCCACATCTGTAGCCTCTTACTACACAAGCTAAGGAAGAATACGTTATTTGCTCTTTTGGCATAATAGACTTCAGTGATTAACTTAAAATAAACTATTTGTATAGTAACAGTAACATGACAGGTTGATTTACAGTTTTAGGATACACGTCCCACCCTGATGTGCCTCCCATCTAAATACACAATAAGCAGAGCAAAATTAGGATGAGATGCAACAAAAGCTGGGCAGTAAATAACAGCTGAAATGGTTTTACATTTATAATGTTTTCAAGAATTAGGAGGAAGCTTTAAAAATTGCCTTCAGAGCATTTACAGAACATCAGAGTCAAATGCTCCTCTACTACATGGTAGCTATAATAATTATGCATTAAAAATTAATATAAATCACTCATAATTATAGTGTAGTAAGTAGTACATACAGCAACGTAAACAATTAATGAAAAGATGGAAAAGGGGAAGATGAGGAACTATACCATGATTACAGTCTGCAAACACGAACCATAGTAAATTATCTAGGGCCACAACAGTATAACGAGGCATAATAGCATGAAATCAGGAAAAGCAGAAAGTCACAATGAAAATCAGGAAAATACAGTTCATTGCTGGAAGAGTTTGGATTTATTTATTTATTTATTGAGGGCATAGAGAAAGAATCACTACTTGACTTAAAAGCTAGACTAGACAATATACTGGAAAAGAGATTATTAGAAAGAAGCCACCTTTCCACAGGTAATGATCAGACCCAACATACCAAAACACTTGCTCAGATTGGTCTGCTTGTCAATGAAAACCTTGGCAGAGACAACATTTCCAAATGGCATGAACATCTGCAGCAGATCCTGATCCCCAAACTCCTGGGGGAGATGGTAGATAAACAGATTGGCTCCCTCTGGACCTTCAAACAACAAGTAGGAAATACACATTCAGAAAAAACATAAGCCAACTTCACAAAAAAAAGTGAAAGAGCCATTCAAGTCAAGTTTTCCAGATAAAACAATGAACCTGCTGTTTGCACTTCTGCAGAGTACCTTAATTTCAGAATAAATCAGCATGACTTTACTGGGATTGATCATTCAAATAATTCTAGCTCTTTGTCACCATTTTTGCTTGTAATTTCTGCATTGTGCCAAAACTGTATCAAAGATCTTTGCTGTAATGAAAGCTGAACAATGAATTTGAGCCTCAGATGCTGACTAAAACAAAAATGGCTATGAAAAGCTTGTAGTCCAAAGAAACTAAGTAAATCTTAATACAAAAGACAAGTAATTGCATTACTTTTAATCTGACAGATTCTTTTCTAAGCATCTTCCTACATTCTGCTGAAAACTTAACTCCTACATTCTTCATTACTTTACATAGGTTAAATTATTCTGAATCTGAAGATTGAAGAGATTGGCATTAGTTATCTGTGGGAAAGGGTGAAGGACCAAGAAAACAAAATTAACAAAATCACAAGTGATTCTCTGACAGTGGGATGTATGAGGCTGCAGGCTCATACTCTCCTGCCCTCTGAGAAAAGAGAGAAGTATGATTATTAAGCATTTAAGACTAGGCAAATCCTGGGAGAAAACTCCTGTATAAAAATGACTTTAGACAGTCCTTAACAGAGACACATCACAGATTTTCCTTCTTTATACTCAGTAACTCTAAGATTCTAAAAAAAGCCTGCAGATAAAAAGCTCTGCAGATAAGGTAGTTGCAACGGCTGTGCTTGTCCTTTTAAAAACCCCTCTCAAATTGTTTCTACAACTTTCTGCGTACCTTCTTTTTGACTTCCTGCTGCACCAATACTCTGCTGTGTTAAGAGACTCTGGTTATACAGTGTGGGCAATGCAGCAGCAGCATATTGCTGGATTCCAGAATAAGCCTGCGTGAGGGCTTCCATTGTGCTACCTGTCCCATTTGAGAGACCACCACTGCCAAGCCCTCCATTTAAGGCTGCCATTCCTGTATAAAAAGAGGAAATAAAGACTGAGTACTTCCACTGAGCCAGATCAATCACCTTTCAAATAGTCTGCACTATTACAAGAAGGCAGGGAGCAGAAAAACTCCACAGAACTAGCACAGCCTAAGGAATAATAATCAGCTATTCCTCCAACCCACCACAACACCCAGCTTACCTGCTAAGGAGCTAACATTGAGGCCTGCTGTAGCCCCTGCCAGTGTCTGCAATGCTCCAAGAGAAGCCATCGGATTAACAGAGGAGCTGCTACTGGAGCTAGGTGAGGAACCTGCTATTAAAATAAGATAATTAAACTTCACGTGATATATTTTGGTCCTCGTAATTCAATCTCTTTATTAAGTTATTTCTGTAGAAAAGGCTAGTAAGGAACAGATCAAGGCAACACACACACAGTATACTTCATGAAAAAAAATCAAATCCCAAACCCACGAACCTTTACTGATCATATGGCTTATATCTTTTAATCCCTTTCTACATTTCAGAAAAAATTCTGCTACAAAGAGTAGATGTTATGAAGAAGTAATAATAATTTTATCAAGTGTGAGACACCTAAGATTCAGA
This sequence comes from Steatornis caripensis, assembly GCA_013398225.1. Taxonomy (NCBI): domain Eukaryota; kingdom Metazoa; phylum Chordata; class Aves; order Caprimulgiformes; family Steatornithidae; genus Steatornis; species Steatornis caripensis. The sequence continues at coordinate 162,955 of VZSC01008480.1, read as the reverse complement.
CAATATACGAATGTTAGCTACTTTGTGCCAGCAACATAAGGTGACCAGCAGCAATGCCTGTTTCCTGCTGACTAAGGTAAGAATTCCTACATATTAACATCTATCCTTGAAACATCACACAAGGTGAAAAAGACCTGAAACCCAGATACTAGGGACATTAAAGAAAGCTCTAATCCAACTGAACATATGGTTTTCCCATACTGCCAGAAAAGGAATAGCAGATGCTCAGATTATTCCGGCACATGAAATGATTTTCCATTAAAAATCCCACTGCAGCAGCTGGGGCTAGGGACAAGAAGTCTTGGTATGTATATCCAGAACACATAGTCTGTCCTCTGCTGACTGTGCCACTAACATCTTCAACCATGCTTACTCAGCAAGAGAAGTCTACAGATACAGTACCTAGCAGACTAACAGCTTACATGGCCTGCCATATTCTACAAGTAGATTTTGTTTTACAGAAATAGACGCCAAAACCACAAGAAAAAAGTCTGCCAAGCTGGTATACCAAATGAAACAGAAATTCAAATTTAGGTCCTCTACAAAGATTATGGACATGATAAAATAATACTATTTTTATTATTATATAGCAGTGGTTTGCCTAATAGGTTTGTGGACTACTCAGAAATCTGAAGAAGATAAATAAGAAAGGCTATGCATATTGCTATTAACCCATAAGTTTAAGGTTACTGCAGGAGATGCATGGGAAAATATTTATGGCTTCTACAAACTGAAAGACACAAGACTAGTGCTGTAGAGGCATCTTGTAGTCTGCTTTCAAAAAAACAGAGAATAAGTTACAGTATAATTCTCAAGTTGGCAGAACAAAAATAGCACAGCTGGCTGAATTCAGAAATGATACAGCCGCCTTGATTTTAGAATATCACTTATTTCTGCATTGCTAATCTGTGTAATTCAAAAATACACTACATTTGACAGATGAGAATAGCATTAAAAAAATGCCACAACACAATAAAATAGTAGTGGTACGGGGAAAAAAAGAATTAAGCCAAGGCTAGACAGCAAAGTGAAAGAGAGAACAGATGCCTTCCCTACTTCAAATAGGTTATGATTTTAAATAAATTAATTTAAACCACTACAGAAAGCTGAACACACAGTTTAGTTTAGCTGACTTTATCAGAAATCTCTTTAAGCAAAAGAAGAAATGCTTTAACACTGAAAATGTCAAGAAAATTTAAAACTGTTCGGTTTATTTTCTTTATATGTATATAGTAATTGTTGTACCGAGTCAGCAATTTCTGATGATGACTAAAGACAAATAAGTAGAGTTGAAATAAAGGGCAATTACAAAGGAAAACTTCCTAGGTATAGTCTATACACCAATGCAGCAATTTGCTAATCTAGGATTTTTTCAGCCAAGGGCAATGTCTTTGTATTGAAGTTATGATTTCCATTCATTAATTTCAGTACATTTTGAACACTGAACTGTTTGACTCTACTATATCCTAGAGCACAAGTTCTGCAATTTAATTGTGAACTATGCAAAGAAACATCTCTATTTTTGAACTGTCAGCTGACAACTTCACCTGATATCCTGTAATTTCTGTCTTGAAATACCTAACAACTGGTCTTCCCCTATGTGTCTTCATCACACCACTAATATACTTGCAGGCTTCAATCATATCCTCCTCTCATGTCAGTCTTTGGTTTTTCAGGCTCCCTCATTGCTCCTAATAGAGAAGGAGTTCCACAGTTCTAGTCATCCTTTCTGTTCTTCTGTTTTTCACATATTACTTTAGATCAGACAACAGCACACAGTAATGGGGATGGAAAACTAATATAGCTTTATACCTGCTCTTTACTGCATCCCTAATTTTTAACACTGCTTCTGTGCAGTTTTTTGGGGGGCGGGTTGGGTTTTTTTGCTTGCTACTGAGGTTATGTTTCTTTAGATCTATCTACTGAGTTATATCTAGTCAAAAAGGCTAAGACAACTAGCTGAAAATACTTGAAAGGTTTTTCA
>VZSC01008480.1:128477-160582 GCA_013398225.1 Steatornis caripensis | reverse complement strand
ATACTTGAAAGGGTTTTCAGAAGATTTGAGTATGTAGTAAAGAATAGCTAGGAAAGATAACAAAACTTGGGACAAGGACATCAACTACCAACTTGTGGAGGTACGTAAACTGAGAGAACAGTAAGTCTGTTCTAATTCACTCATCTAGCATCCAAGCAATGAGCTAAAAAGCACCAAAATTCAGGCAAAGAGTCTGACTGAACTGTGCTGGAATTAGTTCTAGTAAAAGCAGAAAGACTATGACGTCTCTGAAAACAATTTTGCTGGAGACACGCTAAGGCCAGCAAAGTCATGTAGCTGGACCTTTGAAAGGAGGAGAAAGGCAAACACATCAGCAAGCATTCAATATTGCTCTGGAGCAGGTAATTCTTATTGATGTCTGAGTCAAAAAGATGGCAGACAAGACACTCCAATCCTAAAATACTTGTTAAAGTATTTTCTTGAATGTCCCTTCCACAAGCTAGCAGTTTAAATGAGTTCATCTAAGGTCACAGTCTCTATAAAATAGATTACCTATAGGTGGATGCAGCAGCAGTCTACTCAGTTCCAAAGAGTACCTGCTTTATTGCAAGGCTGAAGGTTTTACTCCACCCTGTTCTACATCAAAATACACAATACTGCTCGGAAATATCTAAACAAGATCACCTGAAATGAGCAGGAAGACAGCACAACAATACTTAACACCTCTGAGTTCAACCATTCTGACACGTAACCTACGCACAGTCCACACTCTGCACTGTGTGGACTTCCAAGTTCCCGGAACACAAAAGACATCAGTGCACATGAAGGAAAATAAAAAAGGTAACTATGCATAATGATTGTCTGGATTTTTTCACCAATTATGCAATTTGAGTACAATCTGGGGAAGATGTCCAAATAAGCATCAGGTGAACATTTGGATGACGGACAGCAGTGAAGCCAGTAGTCATCTCATCTGCAGTTAGGTTTAAGAGGTTATCACAGTAGACGTTGCCATATGTCCCACAGACAAGGAAGGCACTTACTAACACACACTACTGAACAGCTATACACTGAATTTTTTCAAGGTCTAGGTATGGTTCAGGAGGCATGCTCTGCATGTGTGGTGTCCAACAGCTTTCTATGTGAATACATACAGTGTGAATGCACATATAAATATTAATCAAAAGAGAATTTAATATTCGCTTTTATAAGAGATAATAGCTAGTTCAGAGTAAAGAGTTAAAAAGCTGTGTAATTACAGGAAGTATTAATGAGACTGAATGCTGTCTGTACACATTGAGGCTTCCCTTCCCTCCAATTTGAGTACAGTTTTAAGAGGTGAAGCACATTCATACCTCTAATGAAAAGCACCGAAACTGTTCCAGAGTTTGAGGTCAGTGACTACATATAGACCATATATCCTCCAGAACTTTTTATTTCTTTTGAACAAAGCTAATCTCTACTCTTTAAAATTATACTTGAAATTAAGTTGAAAACGCAATACAATAGTGATTGCTTCACGTTACAAGCCTATGAAGAGTCAACTGATTGGTACATCTATATAGGATATTCATTCCAGTGACCCATCATGATCACTTGATTGTTGACACACAATCATTTATTGATATGACTGGCGATCAGAAAGTTGTTTGGATTCAGCACAGAAGGTGCTTAAAAATGGACTGCTTTCCACCCACTAGGCCCTCCATCAGTATGATCAAAACTGGAGATAAGTCTCTCACTGTCCTAGTTTGGGCTAGGACAGAACCAATTTTATTTTAGTAACTTCACTTTTTAGTTAAGTCTGTTCTGAGAAGCTGCACTCTCTGAAATTAACTGCATGTTTTTCCAGACAGCAGCTGCTTCTAGTAGTAATAACGCTCAGTGTTTATAGTTAGTGCTGGAACATCAGCAGGAATGGTGTGCAGTAAGGCTCTTGATTTTAGTTATTCCTATGGAGACCAAGGTTGATGCTTGCTTCTGCTAAGTTTCTTATGCACAGGAAATGAAAGAGCAGAGAAGTGGTCACATCTGCGACCCTGCAGTGGGGAGGAGCGGGTCAGACAGGTGACCCAAAACTGACCAAATTCCATCCAATATGCGTCATACTCGGTATAAAGCTGAGGGATCACAAGGGTCACACTTCTCTTCTTCTATGGCTGGTATCCAAGGAGGACTCTGTCTCATTCTTCTGCCTTGGATCCCGATCCGTGCATTCCTGAATCTAGCTCCTGCCTGCTGCTGAGTATACAGTCTGGGACTTTCGCAGGGCATGCCCTGCAGTGTCTGGGTGATGTAGTCATCATTGGTGGGGAGAAGCTCGATATTGGTTTTGTATATATTTCATTATTTTTTTTCCTATTATTATTATACATTATTACTGTAGTTAGATTAAAGCTGTTTTAACTTTTCCAACCCATAGGTCTCTTTCCCTTTTCTCTTTCCCCGCTTTGGGGAGGGAGTGGGTTAACAAAGAGCATCTGTAATCCATTTTAAATCCAGCTTTAAACCGTGACACTCATCGAGGGAAAAGGAACCTGCAGAGCGCTCTGGAATGGTCAAAATTCACATAGGGGAGGCCTATCCCAAAGGAACAGTAGCATAACTTCAGTTAAAAGGAACTTTTGTGGATCACCTACTCTAATGGTCTGCTCAGAGCTGGTCTAACCTCTGAGTTAGGTCAGGGTCCTTTCCAGTTGTATTCTGAATCTCTGAAATGATGGAGATTCCACAGCCTCTCTGGCATCTGAGCTTAATCACTGTCAGTGTTAATTTTTTCTTTTATATCCAGACAGAATTTTCTCTTGCAATTTGTGTCTATTGCCCTTGTCCTTTCACTGTATACTTCTCAGAAGAGGCAGCCTCTGCCTTTTCTAGCACATTTGGCATTTGAACTTCACAACCTGCCAGACCCTTTCCCCACCTCAACAAATGAGAGAACAAACTTGCTCCAGTCAGTAGATGAGCGAGTGCCAACAAGGAAATCATAATTCTAAATTCCAGTCACAGCAAACTGTAACCTGACAATTCCAGCTCTGCTACTGCATGAAGAAACATGGGAGAAATTCTCAGTTATATCTGTCTTCTCTACAATGAAGAAACATTAGTGGGTTATAAATGCAGCTCTTCTATAGCCTCAACTCCTCTTTTTTTTTTTTTAAATTATAGAATAGGATACCACAGCTGGGTGTCAAGATAAATTTTGATATTCTAATCTTTAAGGATTGCAGACCACAAAGTTTTTATGTAAAAAACTCCTGTCCAGCAACAGAACACTCTTTGAACTAAATTCTTTCTCGAGGATTTCTCTAAGTAGAAAACCATGCAAAGCACCTATAGCTTAACTCCTGACCACGTGACATAAGGTTTTCTAAACGGCTTTTCCTTGTAATCTCTTTATAGTCTCTTAGTCCAGCTCCTTGATCCTCATATGCAATGCAAAAAGCTACCTGTGGAAATTTAAAATGCCCCCCCAACCTGCTTTGGTCTCTTACAATCACAGGTGAGGATGTCAACTCTGTAGGCTGGATTTCAAAACGACATAAGCAATTTGGCTTTTTACAAAAAAACAAAAAACCCCAAAACCAAACCCACAGACCAACCTGTAGATGCTGAGAAACTGACACACTGACAATATAGGGATTCCCTTCCCATGTCAGAATTTAGAAATAACTGAAAATAGGATAGAAATAACTAAGTAGGATACTAATCCTCATTTGTGGTAAGAGCTGAGCATGTCTGATGTAAGCACAACAATTGATGTTTTGTTTTCTTGTTCGCTGCATTTAATGACAACATTTAACAATAATGCAGCAAAAACTACTACTTGGACATTCTGGATAATGTACACAACCTAAAGTAGAAAAAAACAAAACTGAAACCCCAAAAATAACCCGCCCAAAACCCCACAGAAAAAAAAAACAGAAGAGCAAGATACTGATTTTTATGTGCAACTTATACACTCAGTTCTACACAATGCTTTCCAATAAATGTGCTAGAGGTCTGTTTGTTCTACTATGAGGTAGTTGTAATATCTTTGTCTTCATTAATGCCAGAGAAATATAAACTGTACTGCTCTAGTGCACAGAATGCGTTACTTTGTGTTTAAGGCATCTTCTATCTCCACGTCCAGAGGAACAGGGTACATTCGTAATAGTACCTGACTAAACTCACACATAAACCAAATATGTGGTGAGATTGTAATAATGTGACTGGAAAGAGGCCACCTACCTTTCTTCTTTATAATGATCTCAAAAATTTCTTTTACTCTAAATTAATCTGACCATTTGCTGGTGGCAAGATACCTATCCTAAACAAAGGCCAGTGAATCTATTAGTAAAACTGCTTTTCTATTAAAGATTCAACAAGAAAGTGCCAAAAGGGACAGACAAAATAGGTGGCATCTATCCTGAAATGACTCCTAAGGCAACCCATGTCACAACACACTACAGCATAGGCAGTCTCTTACCTGAGCTGGTGAGCACACTCAGGGGACTGCTGGAGGAAGTGAGTGCAGCGGTACCACTCGGTGTATTCTGAGCCGCACTGGCTGCGGCTGCTAATGCAGCCAGGTTCTGTAATTGCATCGCATTTAGTCCTGCAAAACATTGAAGAATACAGAGTTTCTCCTATAATAGTCACCATCAGCCAAGCTTAACAGATCCTGCAACCTCAGCACAACAAAGGGAGTAACTGGAAGGAGGTTAAAACCCAACAGGCTCAATACTAGTTACTGATCTTTTTTACAGTGCAATTCCTTATAACAACTAAAAAAGAAGTTTTTCTTTGCACAGATAGATGATTTTCAGTAAAAGACCAGGTAGTCATGATCCCAGATGTAAACTCCCAAGTACAGAATTTTCAAACAGTGTTCTCTCCAGTCACAAAAGCACAGCAGCTTTAACTGAGAGTTAAGCCAGGGTCTGATAGTTCACCTGCAAGCTAGAGAACTTGTCTGGACAGCAGGCCAATAACCTTCTCTTCTCTTGTGTCCCTCCACTCTATTTGGATAGGAACAGCAATAACTTCAGAATTCTTTCAAGAAGGCCTACACTCCACAGTGGCCACAAAGTCACACCTTTAACCCACCATCAGTTGAGTATCAGCATGTTTTGCTTGGTCCCCTTGGCAGCCAAGAAGCAACCACCAGTTGTGAGACAGTGTTAAGTAGCAACTCCTGACCATACGATCAGCCAATGTATGCACAGACTAGTCAGCTTGTCAAATAAGTGGTAAGGAAAACAGGAAACATCAGACATGTTGTGGGTAAGCAGTCAGGAATACTGTAGGGGGCCAAAGGTATCCCTGTGCTGACGAACTTTTACTGGTCTATTTACTCATCTGACTCACCTTAATTTTAAGCAATAATTTTTGAATCAAACCATTCAGTCAGTACTGATACTGTAGTTTGCCCTATTTTCCTGCCATGGGATTATCATTGGTATTGGTCTTCTGAATCCTGTATTTTATCTATTCTTTGGTAGGCTAGCTCCATTTTTCCAATTCTGCCTCTCTTCCCTTTTCCCTTATTTCCCTTTTTCATCTCTACCTTTGTTTATTCTAACAATTCCTCCTCTTTTCATTTGACTTCAGACAGTGCCTAGTAATTCTTCCCTACAAAATTAAAACCAAACTTAAATTAATCATCATTCATATAACAACACCAAAGGCAGAGGTGGCACTTCACCTTTTGGATGCTTAGTAAGTACTTGGTGACAAAGCCCACATCTCAAATAATTAAAATATCAGTTTTGTAATTTAAGTACGTAACAGACAACATAAGAATGTAACTGACAATGCAGTATAAAATATTTATTTTCTGAAAAACTTCTACTATATTTAGCATAGTTCATTTGGGCTTTAACTTTTTTGAATTGTTTTCTCTTTGTGACAGAGATTCTGCCTTTATTCAGATTCTCAAGATGTCATTGTAACATAAAAGTATGAAGTTAAAACAAAAAAGTATTTTTTGTTTTTATTGTTCTACAGAGGGTTAAAAGTTTAAGTGCCAGAGCTAGTGAAGAACAGAGCGGCTTGCTTCCTTTCTGAAACAGTCTGGCATGTGCACACTGCACCTGTCTTCGTGTCATCACATTGTTTTCCCATCTGCTTTCAATAGGGTCAAGATAAAATTTTGTCTGCAAAGTCTGATATAGTTTGAGATCCAATTAGCTACTTAAATTTTCTTCTATGAATTTCAATAAAGGAGATCAGCTGAGATATTAACAGGACTTCAAAATTAAAACTCTTTCTGTGAAGAGTCACAGACCTGGAATAATTCTTTCAAAACTCCATGCAACATGCTATTTATATGTCTAAGTTCTCAATTTTTAAGATTTTTTTTTAAATAGTGAAGAAAAAATTACCCTGGAAACTTCATAGGCAGCCTCAGCTAGGTAGCCCCAATCCCTACTGTAGTAGCAATTAACATGAACTGCTGGACTGTTTTTCTCCTTTATTAACACTTGCTTTTAAACAGACACAAGAGGTGAAAAAAACAGCATCATGTGCACAACAAAATCTATTATAGATCACCACCACACAGGATGTTAGTGAAACTGATTTTTAAAAAACTGCTTTTGGCAAGAGTCTTACATTTAAGAGCTCTGAAGAGGTCGAACATGAAAAAAGTAAACATGAGAAGCTATTTAGAATCAAGCTCAAGTATAAATCAAAGTTCTTACTACCAAAAACGTTTTGCAAAAGCTTGTAATTGTTACTGATGGGTGTACCAACACAAGTCAGAGGTACAGACACTTTATTTTCTTAACACTTTCAGATCAATTTCTGCACAGACAGGGCATGTAATATTGTCAACTACCGTACCAACTTCAGGAGGCAACTTTAAAAGCTTAAAATGTTCAGTATTAAAACCAAAACTGTTGTTTTTCTGCCAGCAGAAGAATTTAGAGAATGTGGTGAATGGAGTTACTGATGTGTTTTATTATTCCTCACCCTGCGAAGACAGAAGGGACAATCAATTTGCAGCCCCAGTACTGCTATACTTAGTGAATATTCTACTAGCAGTTCACAGCAAGGAATTTGGCTCATACCTACCAAGCTGATATTTCCCTAACAGCAATGCCTTAACGAATCGTAATTCAAACAAAGGAATTAAAGAACCTCAATGAAGAACTAGTTCACATTCCTACCAAAATTGCATTTTCAGCTTTGATGTATTTAGCAACAAAGAATTTAAACCAGGAAACCTAAGAATCCATTCTCACTGAAACACACACATTACTGCTTACTTCAAAACATAAAGCTTAAAATAAGCACCTGTTTGGATGAAAATAAATACAGAGAGCCATCTTTTTGTACCCATAACGGAAGATAATTTTAAATACCAGAGGTAGGAGCGATTACCAGCATACCACAACTTACCTTGTGGACAATGGTTAACTAAGATTAAGAAGGAACACCCACGATTGTAGCAGAGGATTCCTGTTATTCCAAAGGAGTGAGTAAACTCAGTACTACTTATTTCAAATGAGGTTAATGTGTCTACGGTCTTTTGGCTACTTTCTCTACCCTCCTCCTCTTTTATTTGGCACTGAACTTGTCTTCTGGTGGAAAAAACTCACCTCCCATTGGGTGGAGGCTGCTCAATGTGTTCAGGTTCCCAGATGATGCAGCTGCTGTCTGCTGAAGGAGCTGCAAATAAAGCTAGACATTACACCAAAAAACAAAACAAGAGTGAGAGTGAGGGCTGGCTCTGCTTCTGGGAGAAACTGCATCACACCACAGCCAGAGCGCCGTCACAAAGGAAATTCCCACTGCCCATGCACCACATCGCAGCAAAGCGTAAAGAGAATTCTCCTTACACAACACAGCCAGAGCACCACGCTGCCCATGCATCACATTGCAGCCAAAGCAACAGCACAATGCTTTTCCCAGTCAACATAACCAAATGTTGAGGGAACTTTATAGCTAATTCACCAAGACAAAAACAGTAGAATCAGTAGTGAGAGAGAACTCCTATTCAAATCACCTTAGGCAGGATTGCCACCCCTAAAGATATACTATCCCAAACCAGACTTATAGCTGACACTGCCAGCATAAGCCAAATGGCAAATGCAATACCAAAACCAAAAAGCTGCTGTGAGAGGGAACCCCCTCCACTTTCTTTAAGCACAGCAGCCTTCAGAGAAATTTCAAGCCTCAGCTTGGAAGCTATTTAAGGGATTTCCTGTTCCTTTCTCCATCAACTAGGTGTTGTTATCAAAAATTCCAATCAGCCAAACCTAAAGCAGTAGTAAAAGAATGTCCCCACTTCAACAGTACACCATACCAAGAATGAGATGAAATTTTCCTTTTCTGTTCCCTCGACCTTATATTGCATGAATACAGTTCTCATAGCTACTCTGGCAACCCACGTGAGCCAGAGCAAATCAGTTTATGAAAAGTTCACCCTTTAGGACCCAGCAAAATAAATTAAAATTAGTGACAAACAGCAGACTACCCTCTGTTGTGTCATTTTTGCTAAAGAGAGTAGTTTCTATATTCTGTGTTTTGGGTTTGTTTGGGTTTTTTTACTGTGCACTGTCAGCTGCTTAGTGCTTCCAACCTGATCACCTCTTCTATTTGCACAGCACCAAGTACTGTTCTAGGTTTCACTGGAAGAGGATGAGAGAAACAAAGGCTGAAAAAGGAAAAATGGAAGAGGAATACAAGACCCATGTAATGACATAGACATGAAAAGGGCATTTATGTGGATAAACACTGAGGCCATAACATATGAAGAAAATTTTCCCAGAACAAAGTCATTCTACAGAAGACAGGGGGTGGAAAAAAGTTTCAGTAGTTAGGGCTACAATGACTCAGGTTGCAAACCTGACTTAAATGTATCCTGACTAGCTGTTAGCACAGAACTTAATTTCAGCCTTCTCATCCTGAAAATGGGAATTAAGAAGCCTGCTACTATGTATCAGGAGCCTTCTAAAAATGAATACATTAAACACTACAAGACAGTCAGACACTGTAATCCCTGAAGAGTTAGAAAAAACTCAAATCAATAACTCACTGCTAAGTATTGGGGTCCAAGTGTGTTGAGACCAGCTAGGTTTCCCCATACTGAGGCAGCACTGATCTGTTGCATTTGTTGCTGGAGTTGCTGAGCAATTCGTTTCTGCTCTTTGTCCTTCTGCGTGTCTGCAAATTTTACCACAATAGGAGAAGAGCAACCCTGCAAACAGCAATTCAAACAATTACACACTTGCTATCCCCAGCAGTCATAAAAACACAGCATTAAGACTCAGTCATTGGAAGCATTCCCCTCTCCCACATGCATACATATATTCAAACAACATATCTCATTAAAGGTTCAAAATCTAATTGTTTTTAATTCTATTTTGTATTTTGGTATTTTCTTTGCAGATGAAGTTTCTATGTTGAGCTCTAAAAACAGGAGCAGGACAAACACAAAGGTCGAGGAGTAGTATTTGCGAAGAAACACACACTGCACTTAGCCTTCTCTCTGCTCTCTAGTCGTTCAAACTCCATAGCGACTGCCTGACAAATTACATCTTCTCCTGACACCCACTAATTTGTTTTACCTCCATGGTTTGTGCTTGATGCATTGCTTTGATTGCTGTTTGTGCCATGGCTCTTGTTGTAAAAGTCACAAATGCACAACCTGAGGAGAACAAAAAGGAACCAATTCATTCATAACATCCACAATTACTGGAATGAATAAAGAAATGCAAATGCCTATAAGGGTGGGGCAGGGCGAATCACAGAAAGAGCTGAAATGCCACCTTGAGCTGCAAAAGGCAGCATCCAGTCGAGAACCCTGAACTGTCAGGAGAGCTTCCTGCTTACCTCGGCTCAGGCCATCTGGGCCCCGTAATATCCTGCATTCTTCAATCTGCCCAAAGGGGGAGAACATCACTCGGATATCATTTTCATTGCACTTCTTGGATATCATTCCAATAAACAACTTCCTATCTTCTACTGCTAAGAAAACAATGGACAAGAGTATTACTAGCAAATATGCACTTACTAGATCTTATTTTGTCAAGTTTTCTCCATCAACTGCAGTGACTTCCCTTGTATTTTGGGTAGGGGCTTGTAAAAACCAGATTCCCAACCATGGAATCTCTTCAATTCAAGATGATCATATCGGATATCTCAATGAACCTGAAGGATGCCTGTTTTATGATGTTTTATGTTTACATTTTGCTGACTGTTTCCCCCTTGCAAGCCCGTGAAGTGCAAAAGCGTAAGAAAAGGAAAAAATGTATCAGATTCAGCACTTCCCTGTATCTCCTACATTAAGTTCCTGGTGAGGAACTGTATTTTATTGGACCATTTTCATCTTCTCTCCCCGTCTCTTCTATCTTTAGACTACAAACATACCTAACTGTATCTAAATAAACAAGCGAGCTGCAGAAAGCTTCTTTCTAACCTCTTTATCATGCAATCACTTAAACTGAGATTTGCCTATTTCCTTATGCTCCTGTCTCAACAGTGGAAGCAACAACAGTTGTTAAAACAGAACAGTTTCAGTTCTGTTTGAGATTCATCCATTCTGATCTGTACCAAAAGCATGAAAATAACACCCTGAATCAGAACCATGGACTGCATGCTACTGCATCGTGCCTCTAAATGGTGATGCTACTAGATAGATTAGAGTTGAAGAATACCTTTCAGTGTGCAGACTGTTTTAAAATAAATGGTCCAGAAAGACCTTTCTCTCAACTTTTCAGTTAGTGGTTACTAATGTCAGTTTAAAGTCACTTAAGGGAGTGGGATAAATTCGAATCCAGAACAGAACTTTGTACCTCTCGTTTTACTTATATAAGGATGCTAATCACCTCTGAAATACTTGCTTTTAAAGGATGAAGCAAATTATGCAGAATACCATTTGGAAATATAAAACAGTTTCCAAATACAGCATTCAGCACAATATAAAATATAATATGATGAAGGCTGTAGCACAATTCAAGCTTCAAGACAGAAAGCCTTCTATTTCGTGCCATGGTGAGGGGAAATAAATTTATTTGCTGAGTCTTCTATGGTGTTGAAGAGAAAAATTCCAACCTATTCCAGTTGACGTGACTTTAACTGACTATTAAATCTTAATGTTGTATGCAGTTCACTTTCAAGCTCTCAGAGCAGAAAGCTGCTTTCAAATTCTTTTTGCAGTTCATTTTAGTTCTAGAGATCCAGAATCTCTTTTACTGAAGGCAAGTTAAAACACTTTTAACTGATGTTAGTTATATTTTCACCTACACCTTTTAGTAAAACTCACACAATTATATAATAGCCTCAGAACTGTCACCCTAAAAATCTATTAAATACTTTTTCCTCTTTCCATGATTTCCCTAAGATATTCACGTGTGTGTGTGTAATGTAAGATCAATTTTAGTTTAGAGAGTCTATGTTCTCCTCCCAAGAATACTTCAAAATCCAAGAATACTTCAAAATTACTCCTTTCTAGATATATCTACACAGAAACGTATTCTGTATACACATGGAAGAATTTACAGATGGAATTACTCTTACTATACATCACCCCATATATCCTATCTTCTGTTTTTAATTATCTTAAGATGAAACCTTTCTGAAACCAGGATTATCTTCTTCATGACATAACACTAATCTTACAGTAACTATGGCAAATGAGGAAAATAAAATTCAGCCAAGCCTAGAAAGGCTGAAACTACAAGATGCTAAACACTTTCTTTGCTTATCTTCCAGCAATATATATATACACACACATTTATGTATGTATGTAAATATATATGTATGTATGTAAATATATATGTATGTATGTAAATATATAAACTCATCATGAAAATATACGGATGAATGATCATTTACTCAACGGTACATGCTAAATTTCTTAATCCATATGAAATAGCCAATGTGCAGAAACATTGACAGTTTTTTCTCCACTGAACTGCTGTGAATTCTCAGTCTCCCTTGTATACTATAAGAAGTTGTTTTGACTGCCACCCTACTTGCAACAGGCCTTGCTTCAAATTGGTTGAGGATTTGAAAAAGCATTTCTAGATTTCATAGATTCATAGAATGGTTTGGGTTGGAAGGGACCTTAAGGACCATCTAGTTCCAACCCCCCTGCCATGGACGGGTCACCTTCCACTAGACGAGGTTGTTCAAAGCCCCATCCAACCTGGCCTTGAATGCTTCCAGGGAGAGGGAATCTATAGCTGCTCTGGGCAACCTGTTCCAGTGTCTCACCACCCTCACAGTAAAGAATTTCTTCCTAATATCTAATCTAAATCTACCCTCTTTCAGTTTAAAACTGTTACCCCATATCCTATCACTACACTCCCTGATAAATAATCCCTCCCCATCTTTCATGTAGGCCCATTTTAAGTACTGGAAGGCTGCTATAAGGCCTCCCTAGAGCCTTCTATTCTCCAGGCTAAACAACCTCAACTCTCTCAGCGTGTCCTCATAGGGGAGGTGCTCCAACCCCGCATGATCTTCTCGGCCCTCCTTCTGGACTTGCTTGAGCAGGTCCATCTCTTTCGTATGCTGGGGGTCTCAGAGCTGAACACAATACTCCAGATGGGGCCCCATGAGAGCAAAGCAGAGTGGGAGAATCACCTCGTTTGACCTGTCATAGTCCTTCTTTTTATGCAGCCCATGACACAACTGGCTTTCTGGGCTGCAAGTGCACATTGCCAGCTTATATTCAGTTTTTCATCCACCAACACTCCCAAGTTCTTCTGCACAGGGCTGCTCTCAACCCACTCATCACCCAGCCTGCATCCATGTTTGGGATTGCCTCAGTCCAAGTGCTGAACCTTGCACTTGACCTTGATGAACTTCACGAGGTTTGCATGGGCCCACCTCTCTAGCCTGTCAAGATCCCTCTGGATTTCATCCCTTCCCTCTGGAGTATCAACCACAGCACTCAGCTTGGTGTCATCTGCAAACTTGCTGAGGGTGCACTCAATCCCACTGTCCATGTTCCCAACAAAGACTTAAACCACCTTAGTACAAAGAAGAATTCACTGGATGTTTCCCTAACTGACAACATGGATCTACCACAAGCAGCAGCAGTGGGAGATACTGAGTCATGGAATTTTAGAGACATCACTTACGCTACCCACTATACTGAAAACACACATTTTTTTTTTTTCTTTAAAAGAATCAGGTCTCCCATTCAAGAAGACTTCATCAGAAGCTGTTCAACAGAAGTAAGATCCTTAAGCTTCCCTATTAGCACAAATGATGCCAGTAAACTCAGACTTTAGCAGAGCTTACCATTACTTTTTTCACTGTCAGCTGGCTTCATCTGGATAGGATGGTGCATCTGAAATGTAAAAATATTATTTAATCCTAGATGCATTCACTTTATGCTATATGAAATACATCCCGTAAGAATTGTCAAAGAAAGAAATGGTAGCCTAAATTGCCTCTACAGAAGTGCATATGGAACAATACATAAATTTCTAGGAGAAAGAAAAGTTTTCCTAATGATACAGCATCATTCCTCCTCAGGGAGTACTACAGGAACTATGCCCACCCACTTCACTACCATATTATTCTCCCAAATGCTCCAAAATTCCCTTAAGATCTGTTATCATACAAATCTGATGACATTGTTCTTTTAAAACATGATTTGAGGGCAAGATAACATATGTTTGTACATCAGTGGTGCCAGAGCTCAGGAAAACAAAATAGAGTTGCAAAGAAAGTATGGCTGTTTTCTTACCCCTGGGAGGATCTTCATGTTGTGAAGAGCATTCTGTGCTTCTAGTGCAGCTTTACGGGTATAAAATGTAACAAAACAGCACCCTGCAATTGAAACAAAATGCTAGCCAAGAAAGAACACTATGAATCTTGACGTGCTGTACAGAAATTGCAAACCCTGCTTCTACTCTTCCAATGCAAAACACATGACAAGAAGAGGTTAGACATTGAAACAGGTAGGTACTACTGATTGTGACTGTTTAATAGGATATATTCAGAACTGACCCAACATCACCAATACACCATTGAAACAAACATTTAGATGCATCTGCAAAATAATTCTTGGCTACTTCCATTATCAAACTCATTTATTTGCTAGTACCAAAACCTCATCCAGTTTCACAAGAAATAAGATATTTCATATAACTGAACTGCAAATCCAGGTAAAGCACTTAGGCATTTGTGTATGTCAAATCCTAACTAAGACCTCAATTTTATATTTTATCTGAAACTGTGACACTTTCAGCAACACTTTGATCACATCATAGCCTCACAACGATGCTCTGGAGCAACACAGTATTAGTTTGATGTTCTGATATGCAATTATAATCCATACTCTTCAAGCATCCCATCGCTTCTGAGCTCTAAAAAATAATTATGATTTTCCTCAGCTCAGCTAATGACTGGATCACAGTCCAAGTATAATTAGACATTACACTTAAAATCTATAAAGCTTGGCCTCGCATGCACAGCTGGTCACACAGAGCTCCAACATACAGGGATGTCTGAATAACCAAACAGCTAAGATTGTAATTGTGTGAAAGCAGCTGAGACCCTGAGTCTCACACACGAAGTACAGAAGTTCTCACCTTTGCTTTGAGGAGGGTTTTGGCTCCTGTCCCTCAAGACATTGATTTCATAGACAGCACCATACTGTTCAAAAAGTTCTCTTAGATCTTTCTCACACCAGCTCCGTGGAACCTGACCCACAAACATCTTGATAGCATCTAGATCAGGTTGGTCTGGGTGATCCAGCGTGCCATTCATTTTCTTTGAGCTACAAAAAACAAGAAGGAATGTCTGGTTTATATCTTTCCACAGATTCTAGATGCTATTGCAGCTAGAAGCAGCATCCTTACAGCAAGATTAGAAAAAATAGGTATTTCTACACATATATAAATGTATATGATTAAAATATACATACAGAGAGAGACTCTTGCACATTCCCAGTCCTGCGTATCAGAGAATATTCAGAAACATCATTCACATTCATTGACAAGCTGTGTACTTCAAAACCAAACACTCTCTACTCAGCTGTTTAAAACTTCCCTTAATGTTTGTTCCTATAATGTCAACATCTGGGATTCAGGATGTGAATTTGTTGAGATGACTGAAAAATATCACTAGTTCAACCATGTAAAATTTTACAAAAAAATAAATCAGAACAGGCAGGAAACTAAACATGGTCTACCCAGAGACTACTGAAGTTATCAGTAACCACTGAAAATCCTACCGCTGATAAAATTTTTTTCATTTTTTTTTTAAATGTGACTATCTGGAAGTGTTTCCCAGAGTGAAGATCCATCTTAAAACAGAGAAAAAGGTAGAACTGAATAGATGAGAAGTTTGATTAAAGGTTTACAAGTCAATAGCTCTTTGTGAAACTAGGGAGCTTTCAAAAATATTTGGCAAATAAATAGGCTTAGGCTATACATGAACAGGTTGGGACTGGACAATCTAGTCAGAGACTGAATCAAGTTGAGTAATGGTGGGGTGTTAAGATAGAAAAAAAGTCATTTCTTAGACTACAACAACACAGAAGTTTTGAGTATAGGAATCCTCAATAGCCTTCAAGGCATTACACATCTAGTCATACAAACAGTTTTCAGTCTATTAATAAAACTGTTATACTCCACCCAGTTAGTTGACTGGCATACACTGCTTTCTGTATTTGCCCCTCATTGCTTGCCAAGTGCAATCTGAGGTCTTGTTATCAGTAGTCATAGTCTGGTATACTACAGGACCCATCTCTGTGGAAGACTGACTGTAATGACATCCTACTGTAGCTATAGTGATTAGTAGGTTAAAATCGCTGCATAATCTAGAAAGGACATGGGGAGTGGAACAGTAACTATACAATTATTCCCCCCATCCCCAAACTCTTTGTTGAAGAATACAGGTGGCCTTCTTCCACAGCAGTCAGCTCTTCATTTCTGCTTTTTTCCTTTAAAGATAGTTTTTGAACAGCTTATTAACTGCACATTACAGTAAACAGTGCTCCTCTCATTGCCCATCTGCAATCATATTCCCTCCTGAATAGAATTTTAAAAAAATTTTCTAAACCAGGTAATGCTTAGTTAATTTTTCCCCTCAATATGCTGCTGTTCAGAGCCTAAGGAAAAACTGGTACCAGGGAAAGCTCATAATTTTATAACTATATGAACAGGCCTCAGCAATAACAAAGCTTTTTACTAGAAGGGAAGGGAATCACCATAAATCCTTTCACTCCTCTCTACCTTTCCACTCAGAAAGGGTCAGGACCTCTCCAAATATCCAAGGCAAACAATATCTTTTACAAAGAGGTAAACTGCCTCTTTTCATTCAATGTCTTTTCACTCCAATTGAGAACAATTGGAAATCAGTTACCATCTTCCAATAATTTTCAGTCCTGCCTTCTATGCCACGCGTAGCTTCAAGAGCACGGTATGGTCCTGTTAACTGGGCAACTCTTAACGACCTCAACAGTATCCAAGGAATCTTTCATTCCTTATTAAAAGGTTTAGTCTGGAGTGATTAATAGGGAAGAATAGAAACTGTTTTCCCAACAACTGATTTAATAACTGATTTTATAAAGTCAGCACCTGTAGCATACTATAAACAGTACTGCCAAATAGCTTTATTCCTCCTTAGCCCTCATCCACAAAATTATCAGATCAATTTTTTTACCCCTATCCAGAATTCAACATCAATTGCCAATGCCCACTAGGATTTATTCAAGAAATAAACTGCAGGCTCTCCTCTGTCTCTTTTTTTCTCCCCTCAAGGGGAGTTCATCAGACAGCAGAGGCTTCAGAGACAGCAATTTCAACTATAACTTCAGATATAAACTTAGACATGAAGACAAAATACTTACACAGGGCTAGCATTCAAGGAGCAATGGTCCACCATCATCTCTGGGAGGAAATCCAACTTGAACGCAGCCATCACCTCAGTCTGTGACAAACTACTAGCACTAAATCAATGTATTGCCTAACACTCAACAACGCCACTTCCAGAAGTCCTGCAGGTCTTAACACACAGTCACACAAAACCCACTCAAACCACAGAAACAGAAGCTCAGGGAGACCAGCAATAGACACCACAGAAACAGGCTGGACTGGGAAAGGGACATGGAATCCCAGATTAAAAAGGGGATGTGACCATGTGAAGGGAGGCTCAGCTTAATACACAATGAAAATGCTGATGCACTGGGCTTGTTTTGTGCAATTTTCCCTGGCGAAGCAGTACTGAGTGCACTGTCAGATAAACAGAGTGTCAGATACATGAAGATAGCAATGGGTAACAGAGCAGAAAGAATACAAACTCCAGTCTTTAACCCCAACTAACTCCTTGCCTCCCAAAACGGCAGTCCAAGGCCTTAAGGTTCAGACAGACACCTCCCATATCACCAATATTAAGGTGTGAAGTCAAGAGGTTCCTTCATCATAAACATTTTCAATGCTGTTCTCACTCTTTTCACCTTGTGTGCTACTTTAGACACTCTCCTAACTTCTAGGGAGAAAATGCCAACTAAAATGTTACTGAGAACCTGCCAAAAAAATCAAAGCTAAGAAGATTTGATTACTCAAAAATTCCTTAACTACCACAGAAGATGAAAATCTACTCCTTTTATAGGAACAAGACATACATTGTTCTGGAAACATTACTTTGCCCATCATGCATCTACAAATCCAGAGAGATACAGAGTCTATAGAAAATAAAGAAAGGGAAAATACAGCGATTTGCTGAAAACTGTTTTATAATCTTTGAAAACACTGATCAGAACATCTCAGCTGCTTCATCATTAAAACAGGAATAACATGTTGATCAAGAAACTGTGAGGTGTATTTATACATACACAATACAGACCAATTGTTAAATCTCCAATACCTAAACCACTGGGGAGATAATCTGGAGAGTACTGGATGCATTGGGAGATGTAGGAATATTTGATTGCAGAGAGTGGCTGCTGCAGAGACAGCTGGGTGTGTCCAAGCACTCCAGGAGGGATGATTAATTCCAGTTCAACATGAATCCAGATAAGCCGTACGTATACGGTCGATATAACCACAAAATAAACTCTTAGAGCATTAAGGAATGCTTGCCAGGGCAGCTGTGATCACGTCTTTCTTGTCTGTCAATGACTGCAACACATAGTTGCAGTTACTTAGACTGGCCAGTATATACAGCTTTCTTCACACTTGCACAGTTACAGCATGTCAATTATTTTTTCATAAATAACCATTTCCAAATTCTGAAAAAGAGAACATTTCTGATCTTCTGCCTACAGTGAAATTAACTAATAGTTTAAAAGGAGTTAGGCCTTGTAATACAAAGAAAGATGCATGTTACTGCAAAACAAGAGAGGATGTGAACTTAGCACACATCAGATATTCAACAGTAGCTACTTCACTCATGGTAAATGCAAGGAAGTTTATTCTTTAATGAATAAAGGTGTGAGCTATCTGCTAAGCACTACTGTTAAGAGCATGCAAACAGGCACTAGAGAGCACAGGTCAATTTATTAGCTTTCAGTAAATTGTTCATATCTACTTCCAGACACATCTTACAGGCCTCCCACTTCACAAATATCATGTTGTGTAAAATAGGTCGTATTCAAATGTTAAATTGAGCCTGGAGTCCACTTCATGGATTTCTCTAAAACGAGCCCACAGAGAGAAATACTTCACATTTATATGATTAGAACAGCAGAAGACACGGTGGTGTTCTTCCCACTGTTCACATAATCTATAGACCAACACTGTAAATTCTGGTCTTACTTACGAAGGCCAGAATTCATTCCTTCTGGTGTTCCAGTCATCTTTAGGTTTTTTAAGAAGCCAGTAAAATACCCCAGAAGCCATGCTCATTGTAGGTTCAATGAAAGATGATGCTGGCAACAAATACTCTAGAAAATGGGTTTTAAAAAGGTTACTGAGATTGATTAGTTTACCGAAGAAAATCACTAAGTCATTATGATTTGATCCTATGCCCACCCTTTCCCTCATCTCTCTGCTCCCCAAAATGGAAGTCACATCTGCTTGTTTCATTAAGACAAAACGGCAAGAAGTTACAGGCATTGTCACAGTGTTGTACTCCATGTCAAATTCAGTCTACTGGCTTTGGTAATTAAAACACTAATTTTGTGCAACTATCCTGCTCCATATTAATTTTAAATTCTTGTTGTACTTACTGTAATTTAGCCTGTGAGGTGCTCAACTTCATTCAATGAATAGTACCAAAAATATTATGTACAATTTGGGGGAAACAAAGAATCCATATTAGAATGGTGAACAAATATCAGAAGGTATGCTAGCCAATACTCAGTCCCTCAGGGTACCATACTTGTGCAGTAATGATGGTAATTTCAGTGGCAACACACTAGTGTACAAACAGGTTTGTTTTAACATTATTTAGTCGAAGACATCAGGCTAGTGACATTAAAAGCCTCACGGACTTCACTTTTGAAAATACCAGAAAGACTGGGAAAAGATGGTATTTTGCTACTGCACAGAAATAAGAACTAAATGAGGAAGTAGTGTTTATTTAGAATTATAAAAAACACAAAAGTCATCCTAGCCATTGCTAGGAAAGGAAGAAAAGAGAGAGAGGGAGACGAGGGCAGACGGCAAGAGGGCAGACGGCAAGAGGGCAGACGGCAAGAGGGCAGACGGCAAGAGGGCAGACGGCAAGAGGGCAGACGGCAAGAGGAGAGCGCGCGAGGAGAGCGCGCGAGGAGAGCGCGCGAGGAGAGCGCGCGAGGAGAGCGCGCATTAAACACACTTATTTTTTGCTCAGATGTCAAATTCCTGCTGGCTTCCAGATCCATTCTTTGTTTCTATTCAAAGGATAATAGAAACAATGTTGTAATTCCAAGCTCTATGGACTGTAGCTACACATTTAAATGTGGTACTAATCTGACAATATGAACATTTAAAAATTCTACATACTACAGATTAAATCTAACTTTTTTAAACTTCTGAAGTCCTAGATTATGTTGCAGAATATATCGCTATAGATGCTCCTCAGAGACTGCAGAGTATAAATGCCAGAAGTTTTGCTTTTAAGTTTACAGAATTACATCACATCCTGGCGCACAAAACCTAAAAAAACCCCAAATCTACCCACAAAACAAAAAAACCAGTGTCCTTCTTTCTTTCCTAAGAAATCCTTGTCCATTTCAATGAACAATTAACTCTGAAAGCTAAATACCAATTTTATTTTATACAGTCTAAACCTCAGACAACATATACAAATCTGAAGCCGAGGGGCTACTGGGATGGTGAGAATGAACTATGGGAAAGGGTGCAGGCTATAGGGAAATCAGACACTGTGAAGCTTTGAAGGAGACAGGTCCTAGAATAAACTTCCTCTTGTGTTATTTGTGCATATCCCGATCCCTACAGTGTTGCTGAATTGCAGTTTTGTTTTTAAACAGATAACCCCTAGGTAACATGCATGAAAATATAGTAACTACTTGTCAATATTTTGTTGTTTCATTGTTGATCATGTAAGCATGTGGTCAGAATGCTTTCTGCCTATATTGAAATCCAAACTATCTCCCCATGCCTTGCTGGGTGCGAAAAGCCCCTTACCTAGTTGCCAAAACTGCAGTGTCTTTTTCTGCCAATCTCTATGACAGTTATGCACAGCGAGTACACAAATCTGACACATTCAGAATGTTAAATTTACTACCAAAATGCATGAAGTTTTGGGTTGCCTAAAACTCAGATTAAATTAACTGAAAAGCACTTCTATTTATATGAAAGTTTTGTACAAGTTCCCAGGTGGATCAAAAGGACAGGAAGGGATGGATGACAACTGCTTTTATCTCTGAAACAGCAACATTTATCTGAAAGCATTTAATTCCTCCATACTCTCAAGACCTAGAGAGATTTTCACAGATTAGGTAAGTAAATTTTATTTTTAAAATAGCTTATAATAAGCCTTTCCCCCCCCTCCCTCAAAATATCTCTAGTGAAAAAAAACGTAATTAGGTAAAACAATACATTCTTGACCTATTTCTATGGCTTGTGAATTAAAAGTCCTGTTTACCTGTAGCTTTTACTCCAACGAATTCTGTGAAAGCTCAAAAGGAATGAATTCTGAACTTTTGTCTGAAGAATCCCCAGCTCTCTGCCAGGAGATGAAGCAGCAAGTCATCTATCCCTGTGGCTTACAGGATGATGTTTTCTCTGCCTAAGCACTCTTAGAAAGGGAAAAATAAAAACAGCACCTAAACTTACCCTTTTATTTGATAGTAAAACCAAATGATTCAAAAGAAATTATACAAAACCTATTTTAGAAAATGAGGGCATTAGGTTACTTTTCTGGAAAAGGAAGTAAAACCGCACTAAAATGAACAAATTTGTTATTCTAATGAACTCTAAACAGTGGAGCTTGTGAAAAGACAGACAAGAAACACATACAGGTACATTTTCTTTTAAGTTGCCTATGGGCTTCCTCAAATATATATGCTTCTTTTCAAAGCTCTACTTCTGTTTTTCCTGCCTTCTTACTGCTACGCAACATTCACTTGAAACAGAATCTACTGTCACACAATTCACAAAGCAGTTGCAGTTTCCTATGTTCATTGGAGTAATAGCAGGAGACTGGCAAAGGCAAATTTGAAACTGGTGAGAGGGAACATTTCTCACTAAACTAATAGAAAAAATGAGTACTTAGTGGTGGTGACTTTTGTAATCCTGTCAAAGCTTGACAGGGTTTGAGCACAACTGCATGCTTGCAGGGATGTATTTTTCTACTTCTATTTACTGCACATGTATATAAATCCCAACTGTTTTTTTTAAAACACATAACCCACAGGCTATATACACCAAAATACTGCACATAAGAACTATCATCTTTTAGCCAATATTAGGAAGGAACAACTATGTAACGCCATCTTTAAACACACACTAATCAACAATTATTAAGACTTTAGACTCATTTGTCTAATACACATAGTACTATGCATGATCAGAAGGAAACTGCAAACTAGACTTGTGTCCAGTGTTGCAGTTCTCAAGTTCCTTAGTAACAACTTTTTACTTTTCTAAATCAACACATCCAGTGCAAAATCTTCATGTGAAAATAAATATGGAAGACATTTTTCAGATTAAAACCACAAAAGTTACTGCTTCTCTGTGGAAATGAGATCACAATTATAAGGTGGCAAAATAGTATGTAAAGTCCTATACCTGTGTAAATCTGCCGGATGAAGGGGTTCTGAACTAAGCAGGTCAGAAAAGACCTATCACTTCAGCATGCCGTTTCAGAGAGGCATCAAGGGATTGCACACTGTGGTAGAAAAGAAAGCTCTGTTCCCAGCTCTGCAACAACCTGACACAAAAATCCAAGCAGCTTTCCTTGGCTCCTCAATTTCCACGTGTCACATAGGCAAACCAGGATGCAGTGACACTTTCCTGGGACACAGAGAACTGAGAATCTAGTTTTCTATACAATAAACCTATACACTAGAGAGGTAACCCTTAACACAAGTATGCCAATACATACTAAAAGCAGAACTAAAAGAAGCTGTTCCTATGGATGTGTCTTGCCTCCTTACACTAAATGCAACAAATCTTAAGATCCTTCAGCGAGTGCTACCTGTTTAGCTGTGCAGACCATAGCCAATAGCCAGACTAGTTCGGAGCTACTTGCATACTGATAGGCAAAGGGTAAGAGTTGAATGTTTTGTTTTGACCTCCCCCCTCACTTAATGCTAAATGATTAGGAACTTAATGCCTTGACACAACTACTGCTCTAGCCAATTTATTTGAATATGAACAGTGGATTCAAAAGTTTTCAGGAAGGAATGACAGTATAAGGCTTGTACACAGTTTCCTTTAAAAACAGGTCAATAAAAATCCAACTGAGCTCTCTGTAGCAGGTATCTATTATTTTTATTAATCAAAATACTTCTAGATTAGAGCACAGACTGCACACAGACATCCAGTTCCTCCTGTTTGTTTCCGATGCTGCATGCATTAGTGCAAAGGCACTTCAAACAGCACCAGAAAGTAGTCACGAGTAGTAGAACATGAGGTCTTCAGAGAGGCCAGTGACTTTAAGCCGTAATTTTGCTAGAAGTACAAACAGTGAAGTTCAGGAATCAATTAATGCTCGATAGAAACATCTTTGACCTTAATGTAACAGCAAAAACAAGTAAGGAAGATTTGTATCTACAGTATTATCCACATATTAGTGTGATGCCAAACAGTTCTGCTTTGACTGCCACATACTTATTTGCCTGACCAGTCTAGATGTCCTTCTTGCTTTTATTTCAAACAACAAGCAACAAAGTGAATGAAGTGAATGCACATATCAACCGTAACACGTTGTGTGTGGTGGCTATTATCTACTTAAGCAGCTGGTATCACCAAACTAACTTTTCAAATGACAGCTAAGAACGCAAAACCCTAGTGACCGATACAACAGCATTCCTCCCCTCAGGAGGAAAGGAGTTGGTATTTAATACAAAGGGTTGTAGGTTTTTCAAACTCCTTGCTGGCAGGATAGTGCAGATGCAATATACTTACACAAGTGCAAGAACAGACTTGACAAGTACTTGGAAGAGACCCATCAGAGGCTATCAGACAAACCCCAACAGGTTAGGTTCTTCTCAGCTGAAAACAGAGAGGCTTAGAGACCACTGAGTCAGTTGTTTTGGTGAAAACAAACATTATAGATTATTAGCCTTTGTGAATGGCAAAGATAGGCCTGGAACATGCTGAAGAGCAGCAGTATGTCTATGCATTTGTGTTTGGACAAAACAAAAAGCACGATTGAAAAAGAAGAGTAGCCCTATTAAAAATACCCAAGAACTAAACTACTGAACTACTAGGTAAATGCTAATTAAAAATGCTTGGCTGTTACCAGCACTATATTAAACTGCTTTAGTAAGTAACACCAAACCTCCTGACACCTCCCCATCCCCAAACTACACAAAAAACCCCCCCAAACCCCAAAAACCACACCTCTCGACTTCAGGAAATGTTACAGCACAGATAGCAACCAGTATATACACTTTCCCCTCTTTTTCAAATGCCTTGCAGTTGCTTTCGATATGCCATCATATAACTGATGAACAAATTTGAGCTGTGGCATACTCGGTATCTGGCTCACTCCTGAGGACAACTTACACCAAATGGCAGATGGTAGATCTGCAATATGAGAACTTATCTACCAGGAAACAGGTTACAACATCTGTTCAAAAATGAGAAGCCAAAGTAACTGCGACTAGCCCCTGCTCTGCCAATAACCGCTAGTAACAGGACGCCTAACAAGAACTCAGAAGAAGCTGAATTATCCATCTTAAGACCCTCTTATAGCAGATGAATGAAGTTCACAGACAGTGGCATCCAAACTTTTTCAAATTTCCTCTCGTCATTCCGACCCATTGCCTCTTCATCTGCTTGCCTGAGAGGGGACACGAGTGTGCTGTCAATATACTGACAGGGCTGTGGGTATTGGAATTCTGCAACCCAAGTCACCCACAGCTCTGCAGACAATGATCTGCTTCTCCAGGGCAGAACAGCTGCACTATGCTATCCTGAAACTTACTTTCTTAGTGCATAGCTGTCAGCTAACGCAGCAGTATGGAGCTGCTAACCCAGTGCTTGACCAGTTGCAGCTGTGTCTGCTACAGAAGTGATGATACTACAAAGGCTTGCAAAGGCATTACCAAAAAGACAAAAAAAATAGATTAAGTGGGCCATGAAACCACCTCCTGATGATGACCTCAAATACCCATCTCTGACCACAAAATTTCTCATTACCCTACAGCAACAAGGAATAAGCAAACTGATAGCCTCCAAAGTTCTCTGTTTGACATTACTCAAATATTTTTGCATTATTTTGAGGTATAGCACAACTATTATTTCCAGAATCTGTATCTAATTCTTTTTTTACACAAAGACAGAAACTTCAAAGAACTTCAAATATCACACTTTACAATAGTGCCATTTACAGAGTGACATACAACTTTGGTTAGTATTTACCTGGATTTTTCCAAAGGCAGCCAGTACCTGCCCACCCTGTTTTCAAGAAGAGTACATGTGCAGCATTAGGAAAATAAGTCTACCACATTAGCACAGTGAAATAAATTAAAAAGTTGTCCATGTAAGTAAAATCTTCAAATTAAAATATTTCCTAGAAACTCCATCTTCCCTTTGGTGTTTAATTATCTTCTCCTTATACCTGTTCCCCAATGATTCATTAAACACTCCATTATCTTTATAGAAATACAACACGAGAGGTACTTGGATTGTTGTCTTTCCTTAATGCAGGCTCCCTAGAATAATTAATTTTGGCAAATCATATACAAGGAGTAATCATCACATGTTTATCCCTCTTTGCAACATATTTTACAATATGAGGAAGAAATACTGATGTATTAATCCCAAGGCAATTACTTCTAAAGCAGAAGCATATAGGTTTTTTCCTCTCATTCTAGGAAGACATATAAACATTAAAACCATCAACAAACTATAAAAGATTTAACCCTTTAATCCTTATCTATAGGTTGTGGGGGTTTTTTTTCATAAATAGATGTAAAATGTGTATTTCAGGTACTGCTTAAGCTCTATGGAAAGGTATGCAAAAGAAAATTTCAGTTATTTTTTGTTTTTAACCATCTGCCAACATTCCAGTAGAAACAGTCTGGGAAGCATTTGGAGTTTTTATCATTACAGTACAGAACACAACAATGCTTGTATTTTCTGAGAAAAAACCTCTGGAAATCTTAAGTATCTAAGAGATCTGAAAGACCTGTAGACACTTTGGCACTGTAGAAAGAAAAAAAGTAGGAAAAGCATCTTGGTCACAACAATAGCAAGAGGAAATAAAAGCAGCAGTATGACACAGAACAGGAGACAAGGCAGGAAATGAGAGTACAAGAAGTGAGGATGTGCATTTCTATCCTGTGAAAGGACAGAGAACTACTAAAAGGAGACAGGATAGAACATTTAAGGCAGCAGCAACGTTTGAGGGTACTCCCCCCCCCTTTCTTTTTGTTTATTGACTGAATTCAGACCACCAGACATACAGAAAGCATGGATGATAATTCATACTTGCACTTCAATGCTTAAATCTTCAGTAGAAGAGAGTAAGAATGCTAATGCTTGCAAGCCATCATGCTCTGAAAGCAGAGGTACAGATCCACTTAAACTGCCTTTCCCCTCTTTCTCTCCCCAAATGTTGTCTCTGAGCCTACAAAAATGATGTGGTTTTTTTTTTTTTTTTTAAGATTGGCCACAAGTTTACCTTCAGGTATTTCAGCTTTCTGTGCAAGAAACAGCCCTGCAAACAATTCTACAGAACAGAAGACTATAGATTGCCTTCAACTTTCTTACTTTGTAAATAGAAAACAAGACTTAGAAATCCGGTTTCAAATAGGCCTATATTTTGCTGTCTTTTCCTATATTATAGGAATCTGCAGCTCTGTACTCAGTCAAAAAGATGCACTGCAAACAAACACTGTCATCTCTACAATATTTGCTAGAGAGATTTTTAATGAATCAACTACACATTTTAGGTTATTTTTCTGCTACTAGAACCGCCAGAAGTTATTCTTCTGCTAAGAAACTGAAAACCCACTGGATCCTGGAAAGCTCTGAAAAGTCTGCTTCTCTTCAAGCCAAACATACCACAAAGCACTACAACAGGCAAAGCAACTACATTTACACAAGAGAATTGCTGTGTGGTTGTATATTGGACTCAAGGGAGACTACAGAACCAGCTATACAATTCCAGGACAGTACCACATATGAAGATTGTGGTATTACCCTACATGAGAACTACAGTGAATCAAAAATGCCTTTAACTAAGGTTTATTGGAAGCAACATACCTCGTGCATGTGTAAAGTAAAAACTTACAGTAATAACTGATCGGAGTTACTTTTTTTACTTAAGAAATGTAACATGTAATCTTAACTCAAAGGAACAAACTTGGTATTATTTAAATATTCTAAATCCTTTCCTTTCTGAAATGTCTTAGAAAAGTAGTCAGACCTGTTTAAAAGAAGTCTTTCTGAAGTATGATAGAGGCTTTCTTTTCTTCCCATGTTAAACTTCAAGAGACACTTTGGACTAAACAAAGCAACAAGTCTCAAGTTTCACTCTCCCTTGCAGCCACCAGAACAGCCATGCAAGCCATTTTGAGGAGTCCTTTAATCTCAAATTGTTTCTACTAACAGTACCAGATACAAATGAGAATCAATTAATATCATACTACAGTGAAAATTCACTCACTGTTTCTCTTTCATTTCATTTTATCCAAACAAAACTTTTTTGTTGCATGTTACCTGAAGAGAGTTCAAATACAGCCCAGACAGCTCCCGGAGAGCACACTATGCAGTTAAAATAGTAATCACTGCAATAGTATGTAGTGCATCAACTTAGAACACGATAAGGCATGACTTCCCCTGGCTCTTGGCACAAGGCTTCACAGGTAGCAGTATAGCTCCAGTACTGTCCATGACCAGAGTGGAAGAAATCAGAAATGGATGTGGTATCCCTGGAAAGGCAAACAATTCAAGCTACCGCATACATTGTGGGGTAGAAAAGACAAACAGATGCAACATGGGAAGCTCCAGCACTACTCCCGGCACAGAAGAAATGGGATCGATTTAGGAAGTTGTTAATTTTGTCTCCTAATCAAAGCTGAGATTCCTGCTGCATATTTTGGACAAGCAGCCATCCATAAAACTTCACCAGCTTTTAAGCTACACATGCAGGACCATAATCAAAATGTCAGAGAGTATATTTCTGAAAAATATCTAAACTTTCCAAGCTTCTAGAGTCAAAAGAGAAACAGTATGATGCATGTGCCTCAGTTTTCCTAATCTGCTAAGAAAATACAGCCATACCTATTTAAAAATGTCCTCTTTAACAAGGTCTAAATAACCATTAGATTAGCTACTACAGTAGGTTTCAACTTCAGGAAGAGCTAAGCCCAGAAAGAATGAAGAAGAATACTCTGATTCTTCAGAGTCCCTCCAAACAGGCAAATAAATCTATAACCAAGCAAATTTACTTCTACTTTCCTAAACTATAAATGGCTTTGCCAAAGACTTACATCACAGAATGGGCTCAGATCTGCAGAAATTTTATTTGAACACAGACAAGTTTCAGGTAAAAAAGGTAAGTTGCTGTTCTTCATCACAACAACATGTCTACACAGACCTGTCCCAACAGAGTTTTCATCAGAGCTTACCTTCAGGAAAACAACAAGATCACCCTAAAGGAGGGGCACAGCAGTAAGAACAATATAAACACTACAGTGCTCTCTATTCACAGAGCATTTAAACAGTATAAAGGCATTTTTGTCCTCCAGCAGACTATCAGGATGGTGAATATGGATATGACGAGTCAATACAGAGGTAGGAGTTCCTCAGTCTTGAAACTGTCAATGCTCATAAGGCACTTTTAAGACAATAATATTTGACAGAAGAATAACTGTTTAATCTGCTTTGGCGAAGTGTGTCATAAATTTCCAAATACAAGAAGCAATCCTGAGTCTCAGAGAAAACTCTCTTTTCAAAAACTTGTCTAGTTAAAGATAGCAGCTACCAGAAAAGTGGGGAACGAAACCAAGTGCTATTGCAAAGGCCGACTGATTCTTTATCTCAAAGCAAAGCTGCTGCCGCCTCAGTTTTATTCTCTGTACCAGACCAGAAGCAGAATGTCATTGGTTTTATTTTGATATATCTCTGTGGAGTTAATTTATGGTGTTAATCATCATAAGAGGCAATTCGTACTGGGATGCATACACAATTTTATGTACCATTATCAGAAGTTCAAGAAAAGATCCAATCATGTTTCATTTGGACACCTTTCTACATTCACATTAAGGCAGATGAATTCAACTTTATGTTGCTCTTCAGATAAGAAACCATGGAACTAGCATCAAACTGAAGTGTTCTGTTTCGTGGCTTATTTTCATCAACCATAAACTTTATGATGATTTCACTATTTAAATAATGTGATTATTTTGTTCTTTAAGTAATCCAAATCTATTGATCCTGGACCAGTGTTTTGTAATTGGCAGAACCCCATGAGTTCAAAAAACTGGTCCAGTCACAGATTAGTCTGTCTCAAATGATACAAACTCTTCACACAAAAACACAAATACGATGGCCAGTATTCTAACCTTCCTATCTTCCGTATGATCCTAATAGAGCAACAGAAGAACAGAAAGGGCAAAGTATAGAGCACTAGTCATTTTACAAAGATGTTGAGTGTCTTGCAACACCCACAATGCCTGGAGACCAATGCCCTCAAACCAGTACTTCCAAACACAGAGGTCAATCAACAATTCTCTATCACTTGAAGATGAAGATATTCCTGAATTTCTTAATCCAACTTTAGCTCTTTCTAAAGTAACATATGGAGAGTAACATATGGAGAGACAGGATATCCTGCACTTTAAAGACAAATTTTATTTTCTTTCTGATATAGACATGACCTAATCGTTTCCAATGTCTTTACGAAAACCGTAGCAAATATCTGACCATAGCAGAAAACAAGTGTTTCCTCAAGACAGTATCAAAACTCAACTCTCCCTGGCTGTCTACAGACTAAAGCACACCCTAAATGTTTCTGCCATAGCAGAGATGATTCGTCAGAAAAGCAACAATCACCACACTTTGAGCATGACAGCGTTACTTAACACAGCAGTTACAGGTCAACTGTCCTCAGAAGTGAACTGAAACTCCTAAGATGCACAGTTACAGTCTGATCTACTCTTTTGGTACTCCTCTGATCACACAGCAAGTAATTTCAACTTGCTAAACCAGAGAAATAACAACCTAATCACAAAAGAGCTTTTCATTGGGTTGTCAAGCTCACTTTGTCTACCATGCAGTCAAACTATCATGAGAACCAAGCATAACCAAAGGACACAGGACTACTCAGTTGGAAATGGAGTAAGAGAGAAAGAGGGAATTGTCTCAGCTGTTTCATGAAACTACACCCTTACTGGACTTCAGGCATTAAGAAAATTGTACCAGAAGATCCTCGCATTTAGCTCCAAGCTTTTCACACTAGATTATGTTCCTGTTCTGCTGCACAATTTAATCAAATTCGTCTCAGCCCACAGGGAATTGTTCTACTAATACTCACTTTTAGGGTTTCAGGTACTAGAGAGTACTTGACATTTGTTCTGGTCAAGAAATTACTATGAAGATACTCATTTCTACTTTGTAGTTAGTTATGTTTCTAAAATTATTAAATCACAGATAGAGCTAAAGCAGCCTATAGACTTGGTACTCGCAGTCCTGAGTACTTTAGCAGTACAAAGGCAGGAAACTGCAAAGAGTTTAAGGTTCAGGGAACACTGCTCACTGCAGTGGAAAATGACTGCTTTCATCGCAGAAAGTAAGAACAACTTCTCTCTAAACCTTTGAAAGGAAGCTTCAATATGCAACTGAGGGATACAAACTGTAGTTGGTTCATACCTGCAGCTACACACCTCCCTCTAGCCGTTCCAGTCTTCACTCTAAAAAATCAGAAAAAAATAGGCATTGAGTACTCCAGAGTTAAAATCAGATAACTATCATTACAACATCAACCCCATCTTGCAAAACACTGAGCACTGTGAAAATATAGCATATTTCTAATAACAAAAGTCATCATGAGGTGGTAACAACCTTCATTAGACTAAAAAATGAATTTGCACAATTCAAAAATACAGAGAATAAATGAAAGGGTGCAAAAGAAAGGACTGCAAACACAGCATAGCTGAAAAGAGAAGTCTTGTAGCTTCTGAAAAACATTCAGTGGACTTAGCACATCTGTCTTGCTTTTTGGGTCTCATGACAGAACCAGGGCTACCAACAGCAGTACCCACAATCCTAAACTCCTATATTACATTATTTTGACAGCAGCAGCACTAACAGATGACAATGAACCTGCAGATGGGAACTCTTAATGTAAGATAGCATACATGGAAATCTATGAAAAAGCTCTGAATTAGGGAACACAAAGAAATAACAACACAAAAAACGTTATTACTACACCTTAAGCAAATCATCAACGAGGAACCATCCAGACTTTCTGCACTAGCATCTCGTAAGTGGAGAACGCTACTCTGTGATTCAGGGCTCTCTTTTTGCAGACTCAGTAACTGACCCACAACACAAGCTAGCATATATTTAAACACAAACTTTAGATTTTTTAGGGTTTTTTAAAAAGAATTTCTTCTCTGCTTCCTCCTAGGTTATTCTGCAGAACTACACTCGAGGTTGTCTAGCAGTATTTCACATAAAATCCAAATCTGTTTAATTATCTATAGGTACCAAACCAAAAACTGCATCCATCTGCAAGGAGAAGGCTATTTGAGCTCTCACATTTTCACTGCTTTGCAGGCCCCTTCATAACCTTTGTTTTATATTCTTTGAGAAGTATAGATAAGTAATTCATATCCTCTTCTAACCTGTCTTGTAAATACTTGGATATTTATCACATGTACTTGCGCCTTCTTTTCCAGAGGAGATATCTGAGAATTTTTTATTCCTATTTTGTAGTAATTTTCGATTGTTCTAATTTCTTCCTAATGTGTCCAATTGATTTAATGCTATACCCTCTAAAGGAACACGGAATCCTAAACATAACAATAAAAAATAATTTTCTTATAATATTAGCTAAGAACAGTAAAAATCAACCCATGAATCCTGAGAAATATAACTCAGTTATCTAAAATGTGTATTTTCAAAGTTATGAATTTTGAAAATTTCTTCAAAAAAGAATCTCTTCTAGAATATTACTGAAAACTGACTATTGGTCAAGGAACACTTTACATACTTATTTTTGTTCTGTTTCACAATAATATTCTGGATTATTAAGCTCCTACTAGTGATTCAGGCAAATATGTTACCTGAGGATACCTTCTTCCAACACAGCCACATTCCTTTGGTTTTCTGAAGTTTAATTAAAGAGTATTTGTTTATGGCCAAAAAATGGTCTCAGATTCCTGCTAACGGACCTGGCTTCAAAACACCATGTAACACAATATTGTTTTCTTCCTTTTAAACCCAATCTTTGACAGATATTTAAGCTGTATGAAGTTGTCATAAATGGTAAGTTATAGTTCTGTGATAATCAGCTTTCAGAAAAAAATGAAACACGCAGCTCACTGATCTTTTAAATGCTTAAGAATATACTGGTAAACAACTTTTTAATGTTAAAAAGAAAATCTTCCCTTCGTATATATAACA
>VZSC01008480.1:113986-128362 GCA_013398225.1 Steatornis caripensis | reverse complement strand
TCGTATATATAACTATGCAACACTCTAGATAATTAATTTAAAAACTTAAAAGGAACCAAAAGTACAGCTAACACAGCCAGAGTAACCCATAACTCTTGGATACCTTTTGGAAAAAATATACACTTCACTGAATTAAAGGTAAAACCCAAGACAATAAAAACTTTTAAAAGTAAGCAGCAAATCTGACAATCACTTGTAGAAACAGGAGAATGCTCTGAAATCATAAATGTTTCTCAGAACAAAATTGTTTTAATATGATTCATTTAATTGCAAGCAGAACATAAATACACTGAATATTTTATTCAAGCTTATACATCACACAAACCTAGCCCAAAGGCCAAAGAATCTGTCAGTTGTATCTCTTCTCAGAAGAAACCAGGACTTGGATACCTCCGATCAAGGTATATATAGCTTGCATGCTGCTAGCAAAGTGAGCAGCATAGCAATTTCTGTAATTAACTGACACGGCAGTAAACTCTTGTGCAAACTGCAGATTCACCCCAGTCCAGCATTAGAAGCTGAGTGAACTGTTTCATAGCTGCATGAGTGTAGGTTCTTAGTGGGGACAGCAAAACAATTAACAGGTGTAAATTGGGACATCTCACCACAGCTTTTGCAAGTAAGATTTTTCCTGAAGTTGCCCCTCTGAATGAAGTGCTGCATCTGAGCACAGATGTCACTTCCAACTTCTTCTGTACAAAGCTCGGAGGAACTATGACACTACCTGATAATTCCAGGTAGGAAAACAGAGGTTTAACACTTAGATTTAACACTTAGCCCTGCCAGATCTAACTGTGACAACTATCTAAAGATCTAACTTATCTCGCTGATAAGCAAACAGTTGTAACTTCAGATATGCAATATAATATAAATAGAACTGCAGCTAGCAATGAAAACAAGTGGCTGCAGCCACTAAGTATTAGGTAATGGACATGAGCCCAATAAAAGTATTGATACTGCTCTGATACTTAGTGGCAAAACTTCAGTCTCACCAGCACCTAGCACCATCTGTAAGAGAACACCAGATCATTTAATGGATTCTGATCAATGAAATTACTGTCACAGTCAGCACTTGTCTAGACCAGCTAGTTCTGATTTCTCATTACACTTTCCAGGAATTAATGTTTGTGGGATGTCGAGATTACCATTGACAATTAAAGAGGCTAACAGATAAACAGACCACACAGCTCAATGTCAGATATACCCTGTCCTCAACAGTCTCTCACATAAATCAACACTGTCTGGACTCACTGTGGATTTACATACTTTTAAGTACCAATATGGCCAATAACAAAAACTCTGAAATATAAAAATAATTATTTATCTGGAGGAAGTGCAGGAGGGAGATAATGATGCACCAGAGAGTGAAGGAGAAAATGCACTAGGTAAGTCAGATTAGGAATGGAGACACCTATACAAATCAGATGAAGTTTCAATTACTGTACAGCTCCGGCCACAACCGACAGAAAGTGTGTAATTTTCTAGTAAGCATTACTTACGAGACAGCAAGACAACAGACAGCGACAATAAGCTCCTATAGTGTCAAAACCTTACCAAGGAAGCAGCCATACTTTCTTATCTGAGAAATGCTCATCTTCTACTGCAATCTCTACACAGCACCCAAACCTCTCAGCACCAGAAGCTACTTGCTCTATGCAAGGCAACAGATCCTAGTCACTGTGCCTGCTCACTTTATTTTTGCAGAGCTGTCAAATACTGTTTTCCTCAGTGTTGTCAGCACAAGTACCAATGTGCATACAGGTTAGCAGACAATCTGCACAGTTAGTAAGTAGACCAGCTGAATGACTCACAACAGTATGTTTGACTATCAGAATGCAAGTTCGTTCAACTTAAGATGTAATCAAAAGAACAGAATGAGCAATAGAAAAGATGCACGTTTTGGGGCCACTGAAAATTAAGACAAAAAAAAAAAGAGGAAAACATTTTAAATGCAATGTCTATTTCATGCTCAGTCAGCAGCTACAGCTTAAACATTCCCAAGATTGATAATTAGTCTTACAACCCACAATGAAAGTGTCAAGAGACACACTTTTGAGGATGCAAAAGAATCCTACAGTCTACTGTTCAAAACATGAGACTGCAGCTTAGAAGACATGAGTTCTATTACTAACTATGGGACTAAATACCGTTGGACAAGTCACTTTACAGTCCTAAGAGTTTCCATTTGTACAGTATTATCGTCTTATTTGCTTTCTTTATGAAGAGATACTTTCAGAACTAGTGACAGAATGTATTCAATAGGAGTCAGAGAGTATCATCACCTTGTTATAGCTGCATCTCAAAACCTAGTAAACAACTCGATAAAAAACATTTGTCTGTTAAGAAAAAACGAAGAATCTCACCAACAAAATATTTAAGCTTGCTATATCCTTCCACATTATGGCATTAAGGGACTCAAAATGTCTCAAGAGTTGCAAATACAGAAGGTACACACCAATGCAACATTTTATTTACTTTTTGAGTGAGGATCCAAAATATTCAGAAAACATGCATTCATGTTTTACTTCATGGATACTGTACATGCCAAAGACTTATCAAATGTAGCACAGAGTTTTACGTCTTCTTTTGGGTAAAAAACTGAGGTGCAACAAACAAACAATATTCTCTGTTTAACCACTAAGCCTACTTCCAGAAGCAACAACACTAGCTGAATCTTAACAACCTCATCCATCTCAGCCACAAGATTCAAATACTAACACTTTCACTTACCTATCATTAAAGGCAAGATAAAAAAATCTCAAAGCGAAAATCATCCCTATGCAGTGTTTAGACAGACACAGCTTGCATAGCTCTGCAATTAATCTTTTATAATGCTATCAAGGTACTTAGACACTTCTTTCTTTGGAATGCACAAAAGAGAATAGATTCAAATTCAAACAGATAAGAAAGATGTATTGCAGGTCTCCCCACTCCCCTCAAGTAAAATTGCTATTCTGTACTATTACACCTCAAATACTGTAAGAGGACACAGTGCATATGACCATTTCCAGCACCTGCTGGCAACTTAAGAAGGAAAATAATTTTAGGTGTCCCAATTTTGAAAGATCAGAATCAAATTGGATACAAAATTCTAAGTAGGCTTGACATTCTGCATTTGCAAAATGTTTAAGTATAAACATTTCTATTTTATTTCAAAGAAACACAACTAAGAAAGACTGATTTACCTTAAGCTTGTATGTGTCTCTTGCTTGACTTATATTAGACAAATACTTGCCATGAACTCTACTGTGCAGAATCTGCCATTGCCACGCCTGCAAACCAAAGAGTAAAAATACGCTCAATTATTTTTTTTTTAATAGGCACACTGTCAAATCCTTTGCAGAAGTAAATGGATACAAGTCTCAAATTACACTCATCTACACCTGCAAAGAACTGGAGTCAATGCTCTACTTTAAGGAATGAACATTGATTCAAATCACTTTCAACAGCAAATAATTTTCATTAACGCTTCAAGAGATTTAATATTGGGTGTGTAGACCTGAAGCTTTAAAAAATATTTTGTAGTATTTCTTTTTCTTTATCAGAGGCAAACACTGGTGTTGCTGTGAGAATGTTAACTTAGGAATGTCCTGACTTTTGTTCAAAAACACAAATGAAATAAAATCCAACCATTTCACTGCAAAGCAGTTCTTCCACTCAACTCCACTCAAACTCTCTGAAGGTTTCTCATTTGCCATCATTTGCAGCATCATTTGCTTATACCTTGGTTTCTTTTTTGGAATATTTACCCCACTCTTCAATATCTTTATATAGTTATCTGAAGCATACAAACCACTGTAAGTAACATAGAAAAAGACAGAAGAAAAATCTGCATTAATTTACAACCCAATTCCTACTGAAAACACATCAATGCATAAACACATGCAGCACTTTGAAGCATTATTTTTGTCTGAATATCATTCACAAATGTAATGCCACACTTAAGATGAACTTTTCTATGTCTAAAGAAGCCTAACTTTCATTCTTAGTTACAAACATCTAAACACAACTAATAGAATGGTATCAGCAGCCTTTTACTCCACAAGCTACCCTCATGGCCCATTTTGTGACCCTGAAACATTCCCTCCAGGCTGCTTGCCTGTTGTGATCAATGCTCAGACTCTAGTGCCAGTGCAACTTTGCTTGCTCCTCTCTCTTCCCAAGGCCTCAGCAACCCTCCTTGCTGTACAAGGCTGGATCTGTCATCGATCTTAGACTTCAGCTGGGTAAGGGGAGAAGGGGGTGGAAAGGATCAGAGTGTCAACACACTTTGCCGAGAACTAGAGAGACTCAGTACTTGCTTGTAGTTTTATGCATGCATTTTCAGACATTCTCCACTTACACATTTCTCCATCAATTCTTTCCATTCACTTTTCCTGGAAGGCACAGCATGACATCAACTGGCTTCCAGTGCTAGCTGGAGGAGACTCCAGAAACTTTATGACAAAAACAAGTGCTATAAACACAGTTTTGACTGCATGAGGACTCAAAATAGACATAAAATCCTCATGTCTAGCTTCTGTAGGTACCTTCTACTTCCTGAATCAAAACCTCACAGGTAACAGTCTACGTGTCACATTATCTTCTGTGTATCCTCAGATCAGAAAAGTTTACCAATTTCTTCCCAAAAGAACAGCAGGCTTCTCTGTACAGCAGCAAACACAGCATGTATCAAATATTGCATTCATAAAGGAATATGTTATCACAACATTTAGTACCTCCCTGCCTAGAACCAAGTTATATGTGCCACGGCAGGTAACACATGCAACCAATTCTTACTTCATTTTTTTGAGTTATATACCAGAAAAGACTGGATATAAGCTCTGCATAAAGGTTGGATAGAAATGAGGCAGAAATACAAAGGAATAGACCAAGATATTCCTACTGTAGATCCAGTTTAAGCCGATGCTCTTGCCAAAAGAATAGAGCACAACTCTTTCCTCACCAGCTATCTATCCCCATCTCTGTGTAACAGGCCTGAGAAAGGAAATGATCCAGGTGTGATCTAGTCTAACAACAACAGGAAAATAGTAGTTTTAACCCAGACATGTTTCTTGATTCAATTTCACTACACAACCACACAGATGCTCTTAGCAGCACAAAAGAAAAGGAAAATGCATGAAAGCTGGAACAAACCTCTTTCAGAACAACAATGGCGTATGCTCATTCAAATTACTCACAGAACTACATAATCAGATTTAGGTGCTGAGTTTCATATCATCAATTCTCTACTGATTAAACCTTTTTAAAGGTTCCAAGTGATAATTAAGGCTTGCACTACTTCCATTAAGAGAATACTACACTTGTTAGAAGCATGTGCATGTTCTTCCATATAATCACCTTTATTGTCCCAATTCTCTGTCAGTGGACTGCCTCCAATATTTGAGGAAGAGTTCCTCCCTATCCTTGATTAAACTATATGATTCAGCTTTTAAAAGTTACAAGTAAATCATTTTCAACTTTCACTTCTCACTTATTCCTCCTGGAGTTTAATACCTGTAATTGCTTTCCAACAGCAGTTATGTTTAACTAACTTCAAATGAATACTAGACTTTATTCCAAATTCCCATAATCTTCCACTTGTCACACTTAAACTAACTTTATTACTCAACTGCATGATTATGATATTAAAAAAGAAAAAATCAATTATCTTCATAAAGAATAAAAGCAGTACAGTAAGAAGAAAATAAAATATTACTCCTTCCTGTGGAATTTTTGGACCTTCAAAAGATGTCAGAAAAAAGTTAATTTCTCACTTGTCTCCAACCTTGATGAAACCTTTTCTGCCAAAAGGATAATAACACAGTCAATCCAGAACGGATTACTGGGTATTCTCCCTTAAACTCAAAGTATATACAGCAAATATGATTTCCTGTCCTTAGACATCTAAAGCATTATATTTTGCTACATGAATCACTCAAACTCCTGGAAATAGGCAGAGCACTAAATTTTTGCACTAGTGGGCAACAGGTGCAAGACAAATTTACTGTATACGCAGCTCACAGCATGCGCCTTCCAAGAAACACAACTAACAGCTTAGGTTGTCACTTTCTTACACATTGCCTTTAAGAAGATTCTTACAAAATGGAATACTTAAATCCCCTAATGCTATTCTACAGCCTGGCTTTATCTTTCATCTCCTCAATGCACTTGGTGAACATACATTTCTTCAGTGTTCTACCCATTTATCACGACATTTTTCACAGAACAGACAAACTATTTTTTAACCATGCAATAGTGTATTTCCAAGAGGCCTTTGGAACGGCCTAATCATATTCCTGCTACAAGACTACAAGCAAAAATTAAGTATGCTATCAGAAAACACTTCAAAGTAGAGGAATTGTACAAATCCCAACATTGGCATCAAACAGTACCAAGATTTGCTTTAAATTGGTATTGTAAACTCAGAAATAGTTTAGATTATGTTTTTGCTCTGGCTAGCATAAATGAAAGGATGTCAATGGAAGAGTCAGAAAGTAGAAAAGTGGGAAGAAAGGAAGGCTGAGGGCTTTAAGATGATGTGAGAATTGAGAAACATATTAGAGCACTTAAGACAACAAGCTTAACATCCCAGAAGCTACAGATACACAATGAATTCCACAGGTTATCCAGACGAAAATGGAACAACTACTGTAGTGTGTCCCCATTAAACAAAGAACTATCACAGAACAGCCACACAACAAAGTTGCTCAAGTTAAAGCAGTTCAAGGGCCCTCTGTCACACATCAATCACAGTTCCCTGCCTGCAGACACAATGTGACTCTGACATTGCCGGGCAGCTGAGATTCCCCAGTTTGCCTCCAAAATTTGCTTCTTCCAAACTCGAGACACACACAGCTTTCTCAGAAGAAATACACCGAATACACTGCGGTGGTAGGAAAGAAAAACAATTCAGACTAAGTTTATGGAATATGGTCCTCAAGAATGATTTTAGCAACATGCTGCCTTCTGTTTCACAAGTGAAACAATGTTTTCCTCGCTCAAATTCCAGAAACAAAAGGCCAGATGCCTATTTACATAGATATTGAAAAGGCAGCAGAATTTGTAAGTGGACAGCACCCTCTAAAAGACAGAACAAGTATCCTATAACCTGTCTCCTTTCTTCTCCCTCTCAAAAAACGTACTGCCAATGTTAACGGTGGATCCAGTTGCTGCCACTATTCTGCACACCTTTTTGCTACTCAAAGAACATCACATCAACAGTTCGCTAAATGTGTGCAGGGCCTTTAATACAAAGTTTATGCAGATACACCCAGGGAAGTCCTAGTTACAAGTTTCCAGCTCTTCCTAACAAGGGATTTCCTACAATCCTCAAGCCTCAGCACCAACTCCGTATTCCAAACTAGGCTGGCCAGGGTCTAGCTACTCATTAATCCCCCTTGCCCATAACAAGTAAAGACAGTATTCAGTTCTTCCAGGACAAGATCAAATTTTCAATAATCTTCATGGCAGACAGTGACAATATACCTTTTATGGAAAGATGCAGGTCCTGGCTAATCACTCTCCAAAGCAGGCAGGGACATTAAAATCCTCATCACAGAAGAGAGCAGCTCTTTTGGAAGTTAAAACTCTGTCTTTCTGATGCCACTGCCACCCACTACATACTCTCTCTGCAAGACAACTGCCTTCCCTCCTCCACTCCCGGTCCCTAGACTCCCAACTTAGATGAACTGCGTTTTACAAAAACAGAAAACATCCACAAACAGATCACCTTTCACTTGGAACGCCAGTCCTCCCCAGAGACGCAAAGACAGACAGACGGACGGACGTAACAACAGAGACCGTAAGGCCTGGCTCTCAATTCTGCTCAGCAAATGTCGAATGCACACAAGGCCAGCCACACTGCCTAGCTAGCTAGCATGTTGCTGCTGCTGCTGTACAAATATAGAAAGCAGAAAGTGGAACAACCGTTTCAGCAGAAGAGATTCTGCTCAGCTTTTGGAGAGGGAGGAGCAGGGCACTGAACCAGCCGAACTGCTTTAGCCATACATGGTCTCTGAAAAAGACCATTGCTAAGACAAGTTCCTTTACACAGGCGCACCCTCACTCGCTGTCACACTGTGCAGTGGAAGAAAAGAATCAAAGCATACACACTTAAAGGAGTTACTGTTTTGAAATGAGTGGCTGAAATGGGTATGAACCCATTGGTTGATACAAACTACTATGGTGACCTGCCATACCATGTCTGCTTTCCCAGTAGTCCTTTTTGCCAGTGTTTAAACACAAACTAAACCTTTTTCTATGCATTCTTCTTAAAAACAGAAGAAATCCACTTTTACACAGCATCCACTCCTCTCCCTTCTCCTCCCCACCCCCCCTTTTCATGCTCTGGCATGGAAAAAGAGCAAAATTCGTGTAACTGAAAACCCTAATCCCTAGGTATTCAAAGAAAAAAAGTGTCACAGTCCCTGATTTTTTTAGTGTACAGGTATGACAGTCTGCAAACTTGAAAGCAGTTTCATTAATATACAATGCATAATTTTTCATGAGAGATTATCATAT
The DNA here is from genome assembly GCA_013398225.1 of Steatornis caripensis. NCBI lineage: Eukaryota > Metazoa > Chordata > Aves > Caprimulgiformes > Steatornithidae > Steatornis > Steatornis caripensis. The sequence continues at coordinate 119,860 of VZSC01008480.1, read as the reverse complement.
GCTGCTGCCTATTTCTTATGCTTAGTGTACCCCGTATTTATGTGGTGATACAAAACTCTTACGGAAGTTACCAAAGTTCTCTCATACAAATAAGTGGAAGCTGCAACTTTCTGCTATATCAGGAATGTAGTAACCAATTCAGAACTAGGAGAAGTGCACTAGTCAGATGGTTGTTAACGTGACTTGCAAGTAGATACAAAAGTGCTGGTATTTAAATCAACAATCTCGATATTTTTCAAATTTCTCATGACTGAAAAAATGGTTTAGGCTCCCTGCAAATTCAGGAAGACACTAGGATACTCAGATTTAGCTGTATGTCTAAGCTTATCCTGAATTATTGTCCTCACAAAAAAGGACCAAGAACATGTGTCCTAGTCCTTCTCCCCTGAAAGCAGGCATGAAACACCTATTAAACTTAGTCTTGAATTAAATGGAAAAATACTTTCAAACTCAAAGAAATTCTAAAGCAAATTCTGCATCAGAGAATCAATGTCATAGCAGCTTCCACACTGTCAAATACAGACAGTACCACCTACAGCCAATCCCTACCAGTGCTCAAATTCTGGCACTGAATGCACGATCCAAAGTGTAATATGAGTGGCTTTACTCTGTAAATATCAGAATATTCCCACTTATCTTTTCCTAAGTCACCAAGCACATGATCAGAGATTTCTGAACAGTAAAAACTGCTTTACAGAGGTAAAGATTTGCATATTGGTAATTTTCAATGGTAATATCACTTCTAATGTCACTTACCACTGTGCAATGAATCTTTATTGTTTAACTCAAATTGTGCTAGACATTGTACAGTCATAACACAATGAGGAGCAAGACAAAAAAACCAGAAGAAATACAATTCTTCACTAAGTTGTCCTGTCATCAAGATGTATGTTTTTTAATTTAGAAGTTTAAATGGAAAATGGGAATTTCTGGGAGACAGATAACAAGGAGGCACAGGTGAGTTGGCGAAAAGATCTTGAGATAGCACTCTGTTTTGGAATCTAAGACTATAAATGAAAGAAGAATTAATCTTATACTGTGTTGTGCCTACAGGAAATGCAAGAGCTAGATGTGACATTCAAAATACATTCTCTCTTCTGAAAGACCAAGTATTTCATTGCCTTCTGAAAAATCATTTATCAAAGCTCTATCTTGTAAGATTTTGCAGAGAAACTAAGATGCCTGATGTCCATCCTGCAAATCTCTACACATAGTAAATTAAGAAAGATGATATTATTTTTGTATGCAGATTGGACATTGTCTGCTGAATTCGAATTACAGACTTCATAAATAATCAACTCCTATGCTTTGAAAAAAAACCAGACATGAACGTTCCCTTTCCAACAGATTCTGAAGGATTTGTGCATATGTTGTAATACCTTTTGAACTGCATAGTTTGATTAACGGATTCAGTGAAAATCTGAATTCTAAATGAAAAGATGCTTGAAGAACAATAGTTTGACGTGTGAAATACTGAAATCTAGTGGATAAGAACTACATTATTTTTGTGAAAGGTGCAGTGTGAAACAGCCTGCAGATAGAAGTGAAGGAACCATTTTGATGGAGATTAAAAAAAAGCCAAGGTCCTGAAACAATCAAATTAATTTCAAGTAAAAACAACGTAAGAACCTCACGTGAGTTCTTAGGAGAATCAGGAGAGAATTCAGTTCTCAAAGAACACACAATATGCAACCATAAAAACCAAACTTGTTTGCAAAGGAAAGCCTGCCAGACATCATACCAGCATGACAGTGGATACTCAATGACCACTCATCCTCTTATCCACACACTCATTCAAGATCTCCTTGAGGTGTGCTGCTAAAAAGGACAAAGAACCCAAAGTGCCTGCTCATTTGCGTGAATTTCAGCAATATTTAAGCCAGTTATTCCAACTTAAATTTACAAGTAATTTAGTTAAATCAATGTGAAAATCCCTGATATATGATTTTAAACCCAAGTTTATATAATCTTAGTCCACCTGAAACTTTACCACTGCAAGCCAGGACATTAAATCTACTTATAAGTCTCCTCTAAATCAGTACAGTCTCATTACCAAAACTTGCAGTTTGCCACTAGTACTCTGCCTCTACAACCATCAGTCAGTAAAACACCACAGGTTTTCTGAAAAAAAAAACAACCCCATAAACCAGTCCATGATATACTGAAAATACTGAAGACAGAATGGCAATATGCATACATGGGACAGAGAATACAGCTTATGGATGATGATTCCACTCCTAGCATAAAGCTTTCACACACATATACCCATACCACAAACTGTATCACCTAAAGTGAAATTCTTTGCTAAAAGTTGAAAACTACTGAAGATTTCTGTTCAGCTATCTAGCTGATCACTGTTCATCCTGAATTCAGTTACCAACGATGCCTTTTCTTTCAACATGCATAGAGCTAAGATGGCTGTAGTTTTGTGCTACTCAAGATGTCAGAAAGAGAACCTCCTTTACCTGGGATGATGACTGTGCCCTACTAGACTGCTGTCAAACAAATAAGCCTGCTCTGTCTATCACAGTTCAGTCTTGTGAGCTATTCATCCCTACAGCGAAGCATTTGCAGACTAATTTGCACTGGAGTTTTAAAGCAGTTTACATTTTCTCCCTTGCTCTACCCAAATTTCCTGCTTTGACCTAAAGTATATAGTAGCTTTACATGCTAGAACCTTGCATCAGATGCAAACAAGATGATGTTCAGTTGACATGATCTCTGATTTCCTTGTGTTTGGGAAATCTCTTGCCAATGTGAATACTAAAGCTCTCTCTTCTCACTGTTACACACCAAACACAAAGTGTCTTAGCAGGACAATCTAAAATAGGTGTAGACAGCAATAGCTGCAAGGTAGTATCTTGCATTTTTTCACATACAAGCATCTCTAATGCCAGAACAAGGGCAATAAAACTACTGGTTACTTTATTCCAATCAAGATAATCTCTCTTGCCTCAAGAAATCTTGTACCAGGATCACAACTCAAGATACTCTGTGGTGACACTTCAAGAGAAATACCCATTAGAGGGCCTATATAATTTTTCTCAATTTACAACTCTCATTCTAATAAAGCCTCAAGTATTTTACTCTGCTTTGACTTATACTGTTTTTCCCCCTGCCAAATAACTGATAATGGATAAAAATTATACTTTCTTGCCTGTAGGTAGCTACCAAGGCAGTGAATAACTCTGCACATAGTCTTGGGGAATGGTAAACTAAAGGACAAGAAGCAATACTGAACATGCCTACACTGAAATAAAACATTTAAGACATTTATGGCAAGACAGATAAATAAGAATGCAGAAATATAAATCTGAGTCTGTTGCATCACTGCTGCTGTTTCAGTAGCAAAACTCACATAATGACTTAGGAAACTAGACTGTCTCATGGACATATCGCTGAACGACAGTCTCTATTTCAACAGCCAGAACAGTGGGTTCTTCTTGGATATCAGAGTTAGAGACTAATAATCAGGAAATCTCAAAAGCAAGAATTTGTATCACTTCCTACCCAGCCTAGAAAAAGCACAAAAAACATTAGAGCAGGGCCTCTGAAGAGATCTGCGGCAGAAGACCCAGAAGGTAGATGAAATTAAGAAACATTGTAGCTGATAATCAATAACCATATTTCACAAAAAGATGCAAGAAATAGTTATGGAACAACCTGCTCATAACCAAGTGTCTGACTAAGTGCAGTTAGGGACTGAATTATATGCAGTATTTTACTTAACTCAGTGCAAGTCTAAGTATTTAAGAACCACATAAATACCTATCATTTATGATATTCAACTAATTCAGTATTATATTGTTTGCAGTAATTTCAGAAGTTACACAATATTATAAATATTTCTCATGTCAGAGCACCATAATTTGTTTCATCTAATGATTCTCCAATTTATGTAAAGGTTACTCACAAGGGGCCTTGTAAATTATGGTTTTATTACCGATGAGATATACAATTATTGCATATCTACGATATAATAACCTTTCTTGCTTTTCCCTTTAGAGGAGTAGTGCTGGGCAACATGTCTTCAGAATCCCTACTTGTAGCAGAAGAAGTAAAATTTAAAGACACCTACCCGCCACCGTGTAATGATAACCTTATAAATGTATCTAGTTCTGAAAGACTAGCAAAAAGGTGCATACAGCAATGAGCACACAGTACTACTGTGGAGTTCTTTACCATACCTCCCATTGTGAAAGACAGGTAAGTTCTCATTGTTGTAAGCCACATACTTTCAAAACAAAACTACCTAACACAGAAATCTTTGTGTTTTAGTGTTCATGGTTTTAGGACAGTAACTTTTCAACAGTCTACTTTTCTACAAACACTGAGCTTCTGCTTGCTTTCACATGTAAACACAATGTCCTAAGCCTGCATCTATTAGTTTGTTTCATATACAAAGGAGAAGCAGATACCTAAGGGCAAGCATGTAACTCAGGAAGTAGGATCTGGGACTGATTTTCCTCTAATGTAACATCAGAGACTTTAACAGGGAAAGGAAAAACACAGCCATCCAAGAGTGATCATTCAGAAAGGGTGAGCCCGCTCTACAAACCAGCATACACTTTCCCAGGATAAAATATCAGCAATAATTTCAAAAGTGAGCACAGGCTGAAAGAGAACAGTAAGCACCTTAAAAAAAAAAAAATCATTTACATCATCATATTTTAAAATCCCTATTTAGGGATTTTACTATTATATACCTCTGCACATATGTCCCTGAGCATATATAAGAACTGTGCTCCTGCTCAGGGGACTCTTCATCAGCTGGAATGCAACTGAACATACTAAGCTGCAAGCTGCACCCACCTTAACATTCCTATCACAGCATAAAGACGCAAGTAGTATTTTAAGCATCTACCACAGCAGTAGTATTTCCAATAAAGCTGCCTCTTAAAGGTTTGGGTCCAGACACAACTCTAAGAAGTACAGTATCTTGCATTATGCAGAGCTCCCAAGAACACAGCTGAGAAGAAAAAAAAATGTGATAGGTTTATTACGGATTTGAAATGCTAAGTCAGTGCAGTAAAATCTGATGAACTAACCTATAGAAAAGCAACACAGAAGACAGCTAAAGGTAGCAGGAGATAATTTAGCAATTACTGTGACAGCTAGTTCAAAGACTAAGACTGGAAGGACAGACATACACACACAAAAAGAAAAGAAAAGAAAAAATAAATTCAAGATACTCAGAAAGTCAAAGCTCTTGTAGACCATAGGTAAAGCATATTTCAATATGTAAATCTCCGACAAATATTTCTCTAAATCAAGTGAGCTCCCCTTAAAACACACTCAATGATCACAGTCAAACAGTACAATACAAGAAAGCTGCAACATCTGAAAGATGCTCCCTGACAACTTCTGGCAGAAGAGAATACCTGTGCCTTAAAGGTGAAAACATCTGGGCCACAATTCCTCAGGAATTTAAAGGAGTGAAGGTCCCATGCTTTATTATAATGCTGGCTCTCAACTTCCTACGCATAAACAGTCCTACAAAATCTCATGCTGTTATCAACCTTTATTGCTTCTTCATGTATTTAGCATTCATTTTATGTTCACTCTCTCCTGTTTTTTGTATTTCTCTTCCTACTTCTTTCCAGTAGTGTCGGTCATGCCTTCTCACACTTGAGACTGCAACTCTTCACACTGTGCTGAACTCCCAATTCCCCTCCTCGTGCTTCTCGTATACCTAACTGGCCTCCGCCCACTCTTATGCCAGAACATGTTTCACTAGTCCAACAGACAGACGCCTACCGTGCCCCCGACAACATGTAACGGCACCCCAAGTCCACGGGATAAGCCCCGGGCCGTTCCGCGGCGCTTCAGCCGCCCAGCCCGGCAGGCTGACGGCGGCCGTAGCCCGGGGGAGCC
>VZSC01008480.1:102549-113316 GCA_013398225.1 Steatornis caripensis | reverse complement strand
CCGGCGCCCCGCGCTCCCGCCGCAGGCTCCCCCGTCTCCTCACGCTCAGTACGCTCGGCCGCAGCGCCCCCCCGGCCCTTCGGCCGGCGCGGCGCTGCCCGCGATGGGGGTAGCGGAGGCGCTGGGCGCCGGGGCGGCGCGGTTGCTTTTCTACCCGACGCTGTTGTACACGGTGGTGCGGGCATGGCTGCCCGGGTCCCGCCGGCCCTGGTTCCACCGCATCGACGGCGCCGTGTTGCTGGGGGCGCTGCCGCTGCGCGGACGCAGCCGCGGGGTAAGGCGGGCGCAGCGCGGCGGGGCGGGCCGGGCCAGGCCAGGCCGACGGTGCCTGACGGTGCCTGTATCTGCAGCTGGTGGCGGAGGAAAACGTGCGCGCCGTGCTAACACTCAACGAGGAGTACGAGACCCGCTTCCTCAGCTGCTCCGCCGAGGTGAGCCCCGCGGCCCGGGGCGCTTGGTAGTGTCCCCCGCAGGAAGGGTCCCTTGTCATTCCGCCTGCCCCGGCGCGGATGGGACTTTAGCCGCGTCCTGCTGTAACCCGGGCAGCGACCGCCAAGCCCTCTGACAGCACAGACGTGGCTTCTTCGTACCTAAGCCGACTTTTAAAACTATGCGACAAACCAGTAGAACGTGGGGATGCAAGTAGTGTTACAGCTACAGTGGGGGAGAGGGAAGGGGAGCATTAAATCCACGTACATCACCATGCAAATACAAGAATGCCTTTTGTTTCGGGATCCCAGCCCCCCTCCTTTCCTTTACCTGAACGACACCTTTTCAGTTCCCTTCTCCTTTCTGACAGCCAGCACTGAAGTTTTCATACATCTGTAAAGGATTGACATTCAGAGTCTGCTTACAACCCCACTGAATTTCCCAACTGTTTCAACAGGTTTGGGGGGAAAAAGAAAAAACAAAACACAAAAAACCCAAAAAAGGTAACTGATCAAATTTGCTATCTCCATTTCAGGAATGGGAGGCAATGGGAGTGGAGCAACTGCGTCTCAGCACTGTGGATCTAACTGGAGCCCCCACTTTGGAAAACCTCCACAAGGGTGTTAAATTCATACTGAAACACCGAGCACGCGGTAACAGTGTTTATGTGCACTGCAAGGCAGGACGCTCCCGCAGTGCCACCATGGTAGCAGCATATTTAATTCAAGTAAGAAGGATTCTGTGCTAAATAGGGTTTATTTTCATACAGTCTGGGTAAATACAGCCAATCTTTACAACTTGCTCAAGAAGCCTGAGCATGTACAGGTCCATTAATATTCCATGATTTTACAGATTTTGGACTGGAGACCCATTTGAAGAGAGGTAGATAGCTAGGCCCCAAACTTTACATCGCTGTTTTGTAGAATGTGGCAAACGCAAGGTAAATGAACAAGTGAAACTTGATGTTTGCTGAACTGCGGTCTGAGTTTTCTTTAATAATCTAATTTATCTTTGCACACCTTGTTCATCTGCGCTTTTGATAATATCAAGATAATGCTTCCTGGCAATGAAGTAGTGGTGAAGCTAGACTATAGCTGTCATTCTAAGTAGTCTTTTCATTTATCTGTATGGCCTGCCTCTGCCAGCTCACTTATTAGCACAGGCACTGGCAAAGATGTTCTGATCTTACAGGAAAGAGAAACTGTTGCTGCAACAAAGCTTTGAAACACATGCTCTGATAGTATCTGTTGCTGGTCCTGGCAGATCAGTCAGATTTCAGGAAGCTGCTCCATTTTCTGGGTCATTACCATAGTCAGTTCTCAACAGGTTTTGAATGATTCTGCCATTCTTAATTCTTTCTATGGAGGAACAGATTGAGATGGGAATACCAAGTGACTTGTCGAAGGTAGGTTCACTGAGCAGATGAACAGCCTTTTCTGTTGTTCAGATTTTCTCCTTGGTTAACTGAAATGGCGAGCCTTTCTAAGCTTTTCAACAAATACAGTTCAGATCAAGAGAAATTACTTTGGTTTTCTGAGTTCCTCTACAGACCCAACTGGGTAAGCCAGCACTAAGAACAAAATCCCACCTGTGGACTCTTCTGTTGGTGTTATTAAGTGCTCCCTGGAAAACTTCCCCTTAGTGCTGAGGGGAAAATTTTCTCACTAAGTGCTGAAGTGTGATGGGAGTACTAGTAAAATTTAAAAATAAATAAAAAAAGCATGCAGCACTTTTGCTCTACTCTGGTCGGGAGACTATTCACAACATGATGGAAGCATGAATGAGACAGAAAATGGAGGTCCCAGGCAGCAACTATCCCTCTTTAACCGAGGGACTCATTTCATGAACTTGCACTGACATTCAGGCCCTTCTGAGAGGAACATGAAGTAAACAGAAGGGGCAAAGCACCAAGTTTTCTAACAACTCTAATGTTGCCTGTAGCCTCCAGGAAAGCTCCATTAACTAGTGCAGGGATGGAATGGATTTTCATTTGCAGGTTTTCTGCCTTTTCAGCTGCATCACTGGAGCCCTCAGGAAGCAATAGAGGCTATTGCCAAGATCCGTCCCCACATCCTCGTTCGGCACAAGCAAGTCCAGGTCCTGGAGACATTTCACAGGAACATGATCGCTGGGTCAATTGCATAATGTCAGTAAGAACTATCAAAATATCTGTCTCGGCTACTTTAAAAAAACCTTTACATTTTAATGATCTAACGAAGGCTTAAGCATTGTACTTCTTGACCATCAATAAAGAAGTTTTTACATAAATTACAGTTAAGGGGAGGTGGGGCTGTTTCATTACAGCTTTCTTTCCTTATGGCTAGTATCTTAGTTTTCTTGGAGCCCCACAGTTCTTCTCTCCCACACACCATATCGGTGCTGAGCAAAACTGCAGTCCACATGAAGCTCTATAGTATTTGCAGCAAAGGAAAAGAAAACTTTGTCTCAGCAGAGACTTTATTCAGATTCTTACCCAAAGGGTTACAGTGCCATGGAGACAGGTAGGAGGAAGTGGTCTTAATTCTGTCTTTCACCAACACTATGTTATGATTACAGGTGGGGATTCCCTGTACAGTAAAGGAAGCTAATGCTCATAAAAATGATCTCCCTCTTTATGCTAGGTGATGACAGAGCAGTAAGCAAGTTCCCAGTTTGTTACCACTCCTCTAGAAGTGCTGAATAATGCAACCTACTAAAAGGTCTTGGGGTCAGCTCTGGAATCTGTCTGCTGTAAATATTTCTGCCAGTCCCTTCTTCTGCAGTAGGGACACAGGAATGTTTAAATGGGGACATCCCAGGAGGACACAGTGCACATCTAACTCTGTGACTGACATGGCAGGAACACATGGTCTCCCAAGCAGTTAAAATTAGAAGGTGGGCCAAGGAGGATGTTGTCCATATGCTATAAGATTTGTTATTGGTGGATTGGTTCTGGGCTAAAAAAGCCACTTGCTACACTTTGGGCCTCAAACACAAGCAGTTTATCATCAAAGGATCAAAGTAATAGCATTTAGTCCATCTGAAATTTAAGATGCAGCAGTTCAACTTCAATAGTGCTATGTAAAAGAACAGGCCCGCAGCCAGACAGCCTGCACTTCCTCTGCACAGGTATGGAGGATGGGGTCTTTACTGGATGTTGTGAGTTCATAGTAAGTGGGACTAGTGCTGAGGGTGGTGGGTGCCTATGAGCTGCACAGCAGAACACCGTTGCTGCCCTTGCTATCACTAGGCCTGTTTTTCCCGCTCAGGCCAGGACAAACTGCAGGTTAGTGAGCAGCACTTTGATGCCACTTGTGACTGTTACAACAGAAGTGGCTGGGTTCAGTTTAAAAGTATTTGCATCACCCTTTTTATAGCGGTCGCGAAAGACATAGATGCTGCCATTGCAGCTGGCGATTTTCCAGAGGGACGGTACTGAGCTCCAGGCATCCGGCAGGCATAGCCGGGTGAAGCTATCCAGTAGGGGATTATAACACAGCAGTGAATCGCCCTCAGCTACAATGAACACCACATCCTTGTGTACAGCAGCATGCATGCGCCCTGCAAAAGGCAGTACGTATGGCTTCACGTGGCATTTCTCTGTGTTGGTATCATAGCACTGAATTAGCCGAGAGGGCTTGGTGAAAAAGTCCAAGTCATTCTCCTCCCCGCCCAGCAGGTAAATGACACCATTAAGGTTTACACCTGCAGCTCCAGAGACCGCCACTTCCAACTGGCTGGTCTCTGTCCAGACATTGTCTCGTACTCTGTAAAATATGACGGCGTTAGAAAGAGTGTCCTGCAGAGTTTTCCCGCCCAGTGAATATATTACATCCTTGCTTGGCACGGAGACAAGAGTGTGTTGGAGCCGGTCACGAGGCAGAGGGGCACACCATTCCCAGTCTATAGTTGCATTGTTGCATTTCCACATGCGTCGTGGAATGGAGCCACCAACGACATATAAGTCACTGCCGTGCTTGCAGGCTGCGGTGATCTGGTGACACAGGCTGTTTTGGCCACTCACGCTTATGGAGTCATCATCAGCACAATGCAGAGAGACAGCAAGTGAATGTGTACGTGACGACTCCTTTCCAATCAGGTAGATGTGAACATTTTCTCCAATCACCTGAGAGAAAGGAGGAGCGTGTCAGCAGAATTGAACCTGTTTATGCAAACATTAGTGATGCCTAAGACCGAATTTTCAGCTTAAGACCCACCCTACAGCATTCAGGATTCAGAGCCTCAAAGCCTTTTCAAGATACCAGTCATACCTGACATGGCAAAACAGCAACAGACTTCACTGGAACCCAAGTGTCTGCAGTTTAGGTAAGGGCTGGTTACATTACTGATGGAGTAGAGTTGTTATAAAGGGAATGCCCAGCTCAGGTTTCTGAATGGTCTCTGTGGTAACAGCATCTAGTGAGATAAGTTATTTGCGGCATTGCTCCAATCACTAGTGAAAGCAGCCTCAGGTTAAATTAAAGAAGCTGTCAGTGGGGTAGCCATTTATGACAATGAAAGTATTCCTCACACAAGCACTGGGAATTTCAATGGTGTTTATATTTTGCAACTTCAGTCACACCTGTGAGTATAATACCCTGCCTTGGGAAGTGCAAAATCAACAAGTGCTACACCAACCCCGGAACACAAGGTCTTTTTATACCTTCAGACTCGATCGCAGCATCTCTGAAAAGCCGGCTCGCTCCTCCTTGTTGAAGTTGATCCAGGTTTCGATGGCAACTGTTGGATTCTGAGAACATGGAACGCCATCTGCAGTTTGAAGACCGAAATGCATTTATGATATCTAGACAAAGGTGTACGTACTCAGCAACATCCTTTTCCTGTGACTCCCTCCCCCCACTTCCACCACAAACTCTGCTTTCTAGAGAGGAAAAAGAGATACAGAGGTTTATAGATTTTGTCAGGCACGATCAGCACTGCCAGCCAGACATCTACATGAAATTAGTTTGGACACATATCAGAAGACAGAGCTGCCAGATCTTAAGCACTTTGGATGAGTTTCAACAAAGGAACCTACGTTCAAGAGAAAGAGGGCAGGAAAGAGAACTTACATGCTTTGTGATGATGAAAAATACTTAGGCAAAAAAATTATCTTATTTGAGAATCTCAGCACCTGCCTTTCTTTCCGGCTGGCCCTAGAAACCTATCTAGCAAAAGTCATCTGCAGAAATTTTCCTTCTCTGAGCACTGTCAGACAGCTGACCCTCAAGATCAAACATCTGGTGTTGCTGCTATCCTTTTATCATTTGGAAATCCCCGATGAGCTACTATAGCTTTCCTTAGTAGTGTGACAGTAGCAAACACTCAACAGACTACATCAGATGTCAATTTTGTTTCCAGACATAACTGGAAGTTTTTGTTATGCCACATACTATTGCACCATAGTCATTTTGAAAGCCAGCTAGCTGCTGTAACACCAGCAATTACACCTGTATTTATTGAGAGGCTTCCTTGTGAAGGCTCTCTGATTGTGTAGTCTGCTCTCACAACAAACCCTGAATTCAATGATGCTGAAGGCATCAGACAAATCCCAACACTTTTCTCTATACTGGAAGGGAGGAGGAAAAGCATGGAACAAAAGCAGGTATTTCAGCTCTGTTTAATAGTAAAAGGGATTTCCGTAACCTATCCATTGGATGTAGTGGTTAAATGGAAAAACTTTGATTTTGAAATGGGTCCTACAGTGCAATACAAGTTAAGATTAATAAATAAGTATCTTCATAAAATTTATTTTAATCCTTGCCACTAATAGATTCCTCTGTTTTATTGTCCATTAACTAAACAAAGATGCAGAATTTGCAAAACAGTAAGATTTTCCCTACCAGCAACAGGAGTGCGTTTTGGATTTTAATCCATTTCACGAGCTGAGTTTTGGGGTAAATATTGAGTAATGGGATTCTATATATGGAAATAGATGATGCATGGAAAAAAAGTTTTCCAGAACAATTATTTTAATTTAGGACCACAAACACTAAAGGCCCTAGTCCTAAAACTATGATTACTACATGGAATCCCTCCTAGGAAGTTAAGAGTGACTGACCTCTACAGCTTTATTTCATGATTTTAGGATTTTTTTTTAATGAAGTCACAACTTAGTTTAAAATCTTTAGCTAGAGACAGATATCAAAATTACTCTAATTTTATCAGGTTTTTGAGCTATCAGTACATATTCTCAATAGGTTTTTGACTTAATTTGTTTAGATGCAACAGAGATAATACAATGCAATACCTGTACAGACATTCATATGCATTGATCAACTTTAAAGGCTATTTTAAGTCTTACGGACAGTATTCCACAGAAGCCAGTCACGGTAGGTTTATTGTTGTAACAGGATATAAAACACATGACACACAAAGTATACCTATTTACTCATTTACAGAATTATTTAATTGAAGCAAGAAAGGGGCAAACTGGTCCCAAGTCCAGTACATTTGAATGTATGAGCTACTTCTACATTCTTGCTTCCTCTAGCAATGATACATAAATGCAGAAAAATGGAGTTGTGACTGCAGCATCATGGAGGGGTTTTCAAGTACTGGCTGTACTTACTAGGGCAGCAGAGAATATTTAAGGATTGGTGCCAGTTGGACTAAGTTGTTGATGTGTTGACACATCATTGACAACCCTGAATCATTGCATCCATTACTGTGGAAGGCTATTACCTTTACAAGAAGGGTAATTACTGTACTACCTAAGATGTTACAATGCCTCTATTTCAGTCAGCTGAGTGCCTAGCCTAAATAATCCTAAAAATTATATACAATTGTTAATAACACTAACAGTCTAAAAACGTGGCTTGTGCTCAAGCCTTCTTACAAATGTTGAGTTGTTGCATTACTATGTTAAATGATTAAGAGCTTAAGAAAAAAGAAAGACAACTTTCATAAGATGTTAACTTCTGGTAAGGATTCTTTGTTTTACTTTTAATGCAAACAAAAATACAACAAATTGTTGAAAGTTATCAAGTTATGTTTAGAAAACCTGTAATACTTCTGACCTGTTGACTTGGGAACTGCTGGGAATCAGCATCCTCTATGTTCCTTTTCTATAGCTTAGACGCTTCATGTCCAGTAATAATTAATAGTTTATTTTCTGATTAAGTTATCCACAACTTTTGCTTTGCTAAGCCTCTGAATAGACAGTGATTAGGAAAGCTTGGATCTTTCCATCTATTTTGTTCAGTCCCTGATAGATTCTGAAAGTCTACATCCACATCCTGGCTAGTCTCAAGAACTCCTTACCTGTAAGGATGTCTGTCAGTAGGCGGAGAGGCAGGTGTAGGAACTCCTCTGTGTCTTGTAGTTGGGACAAATGTGACTTCGCACAGTGTTTGGCAGCTGTGTAGAGCTCCATGTCACTGTGTTGATCTGCCAACCACAAGACCTGCAGACAGTTCCTAACCTGCACTGTACGGGCCAGAAAACGGGAGCACTCTTCAAAAAGGGCAGTCAGTTGATACATATCTGCCACTTCATAGGTTTCCTGCAACTCTTCTGCCCTCAGCTTTACAGTCCCATGGTAAATATAGTCCACAAGGAGCTGAAAGACACTCTCGCTAACATCCTGCAGCTCAATCACCCGGTTGTGGGCCTCCTTTAGGTTGGAAGTGAACATAGAACGAAAAAAGCAGCTCTGAGCTGAGAGGACCAAACGGTGCAGCTGGAATTCTTTGCCTTCCACTGATATTGTAACATCAGCAAAGAGCTCATCTTCCAAGCATAATTTCATAATACCCTGGGCTACACGGCCTGAGTGGGAGCGGTCAGTGAAGGTATAGTTCACAAAGTAGTTTTCTTCTGCAGAAGAGCCCCCAGTCTCTTCGGACAAGTCCATGGTGCTGCAGAGATCAGACCTCCAACAATCTGTAAAATCACAATAATTATATGGCTTTTTCTCTCCTCTAACAAGATTATGCAGTACTTCAGGGTACAGAGAAAAACATACTGGCAAGAGGCCAGCATATTTTATGCTGAATATAAATAGCACAGCCAGAAACTTCTGCTTGAGCTTCAGAACCTCAAACAACAAATGTGAAGTTGGCATAATTAAAACTATAATATATACCAAACTTCCAGTACTGTGAGCATCACATCCCAGCAGAACTGGGAGATTTACATATCTTTTCATCACTCATTCCACTGACACAAAGAAATGCAGCAACAGTTACTCCAGTGGAAAGTCCAGCAACCGCCCTAGGAAACTCACAAAGCCAAAAGAATCTGGCAGCACCATAGCTGGGCTAGATGGAAAAAGGACTACAGTATCATACTAACAAAGAGCACAAACAACAGTTCACAGCATCAGGAGTTAATTACCATCCAAAACCAACATGATGAACTTGTGCAGTGGTATCAAGCAAGGTGAACTTGTTTTTACCAACAAGATGAGCGAGAAGTCTGCCAGATATAACCACCAGTCCTTCAAGCTAACCAAATGAGGTAACTGATGGTTATACTCAGTTTGTTAATGCACCAAACACCTTCAGCATGCAAAATAACCTGTTAGATGTTATTAGCCACTGTTACCCAAGTGGCAAGAAGAACTAAATTTAAAAGATAACACCTCTTAGTAGGTACCAGAGGTTGTTCGTAGAGCTCCAAGCAGTTTGTGGGTCAAAAAAGCTTCTGAACCAGACGACTGCTGTAGAAAAGAGCTCTTTTTTAACATGGCTCTTGACAGCATTAGGAGTAAATAAGATGCCCGCCTGCATTGAATTTAAACTTATTTTTACACTTCAACTATTAGCCATGGTGACTGATATCACAAATTTCTTCAATCAATACTGAACATAATTTCCAGTACAGTATTTCCCAAAGACGGGATTTTTCTCCAGGAGATTCACAGTTACTCTTCCATGCTTTATTTTGTCAAAATGCATTTTCTTACAATAGCTCTGCTTGATACAGAAGGGCTCCTAAGTTCTTTGCTCTAGTTCTGTTCATGGGAAGTAGTGTCTACATCCCTAATGGGCTGGACAAGTCCATCCCATCCCTAATGATGGCATGCCTTAATTATAACCTTATTGCTATTTTACAATACTTCTGGGCTGTCTGAAAATTACCTATACATTAGTCTGTAAGAGACTCAAGAACAGCAATTAGCACAGAACACATCAATACTATTTTTCTAGCTTTATCAAGTACAAGCCTATCCTGCAAACTGGCTCCCGCTTCAGTTAAAGCTCTCGATCCTTACAGTCAAGGTGCTCAGAAGCTGCAGCCCAGAACTCCAAAGCGACCACGCAGAGCACCACGATATGGATGGATGAACTACTCTGCCCTCTTGGCACAGGAGAACCAGCTGCGCCCACTGCCCTGCACAATTTCCAGAGGACTGGTGCCAAGTCTCGAAAGAAATGCCAACTAACAGCGGCTAAAGACTACCGTAAATCTCACATCCTTCTCTGCAAACACAAAGTTCCCCATTGCATCTGCAGAATCTCCACTATAAAGAAGGAGAGGCACAGGAGCAGTAAAGCGTCCCATAAAGCAAAATCTTACACTCCATGCACATTTTGCGTTACCAAGGCAATGACCGGCCGCATGCCAGGCTACAGGGGACGACGGCGTAAGGAATACCCAGCACACACGGCTCCTTCCGTGCTCCCGACACGCTGTCGGATGCCATGACACCGCCTGGGAGCAGGGAACCCGCACACACAACTGGCAGCGACCTCCCGCATCGGGGGCGCGGCGGGGAGCGGAAAAGCTACTTCTCGGCAAGCAACGGCCCCCGTTAGGGCCACACTAACGCTGTGAAAACCGCCCGAGTCCCTTAACCCCCACAGCATTGCTTCAGCCCGGGGCTCTGCCAGGCCCTCCCGGCCCCTCAGGCCCGCAGCGAACGGCGGACGCGTCTCCGCAGAGCTCGCTTCCTCCGCGGCCGGGCTGCTCCCACACCCTCCCGCCGGGCTCCCAGCCCGCCCCGGAGATCCCCCGGCCCTAAGCCCCGCTCCTCCGCAGCACGGCCGCATGGCACCCACCTGCGGCGCCTCCCTTCATGCCGCCGCCCCAGAGCCTCCCGCCGCCGCCCTGGGCTGCCCCAGCGACTCCTCCGCGCCCCTCACCCTGCACCAGGCGCCGCCAGGCACTCGCCGCTTCCGGGTCGGTGGCCGGAAGCGTCCTGGGAAGCCCCGCGCGCGCTTCCGCCCCCCGGGGGAAGCGCGGCGATCGCGGCGCTTTCTGCTTCCGGTCCGTGTCCTTGCCTGTCCGCGTCCCGGCGGGGATGTTGGCGGCGGCTGCGCGGGGGCTGGCGCGGATCGCGCTGCGAGGTGAGGGCGCCCGGGGCGAAGGGGCGCGGCGGTGCCGGCCGGGGAGGCGGCGGGGCTCGGCCGGCCC